>WSFP011423219.1:0-22656 GCA_009831015.1 Picea engelmannii | reverse complement strand
AGAGGGGAAGGGACAGAGAGGACCAGAAGATTCAGGCCCCTTTTCAAAACAATTTTATGGCCAAGGAAGAAGAAAGGGGAACAGAGGAACCTGACCATGAAATCCATTGCTTTGGAGACACTCCTCCTTTTCCTCATCTTACTGAATAAGCATACGAAGAGTCTCTCATGGACAGTCAGCTAAATGAACTAAGCAAGGGAGACAAGACTAGTGGCAGCCAAGGCAAGTATGATCTAAGGTCCAAGAAAAAGACTATAGCGCCTGACGTTCCTAAGCAGTCCACTAGGACAGAGAATCCTTCCAATGAAGTAGCAGACAGTCATAGAGGTAAGAAGAATCGACCCCTCTCTCCCATAATCCAGAGTCATGTTCCCGAAATAAGAGAAATTCCAAAGCTTACACCTTCTTTTAATTTCGAGCATGAAATTCAAAAGATCAGAATTCATGTGCCCCTAACCGAATTGATTAAACAAGAAGGGTTCAAGAAACACTTTTCTGAGATTTTACAATCTGATTTCTCCTGACTTCCCATGGACTCCATCAATTTGCAAGATGAAAATCCTGTAGTTATTCTAGGCCCTATGGTAGAAGACAAAAATGACTCATCCCCTCCCTTCTACACTTCCTTGAATATACATGACAAGGTGCTGCATAACTGCTTGATGGATTCAGGGGCTTCTCACAACCTCATGCCCAAAACTGTCATGGAAGAGTTAGGGCTAGAAGTCACCCGAGCCTATCATGACCTCTATTCCTTTGACTCCAGAAAGGTTCAATTACTAGGAGTTATCAAAGACCTGGTCTTGACCTTGTTTCAGTTGCCCATGAAAAGTGTGGTCATGGATATTGTAGTGGCCAATGTCCCCCCCAAGTTCGGTATGTTATTATCAAGGTCTTGGATAAAAAGACTGGGGGGAACTTTGTAGATGGACCTCACATATGCTACTATCCCAGTGATTGGAGGAGAGCATAGAAGACTATACAGGGAAGCCCAACTAGCCTATATAATCAGTGATGAGGCCAATCCTACCAACCATCCTATTTTTTCCTTGGATATTGATTTAGGTTCTAGTTTATTACAACTCACCCATGCTCCCGATCCCCCTCTTAAACTCAGGAATCCGCCCATCACTTCTCATGAATTCCCTCCCTCCATCACCCCTGTCTGGAAAATGTTCTTTGACGGAGCCTTTTCCAGGGAAGGCGCTGGAGCTGGGGTATTTTTTGTGTCACCGGCTCAGGAAACCATATCCCTGTCATAAAAACTAGAATTTGAAGCTACCAACAATGTGACAGAGTATTAATCTCTTGTCCTAGGATTAAGAGCCGCAAAGGAAATGGGAATTCAGCAGGTAGCAGTGTTCGGAGATGCAGAGTTGGTGGTCCAGCAGATCAGAAACGCTTATCAAGCCAAGCATCCTCGACTCAGAAGCTACAGAAATGAGGTGTGGGACCTAGTTGACAATTTCTTCTTGGCATTCAATATTTATTATGTCCCGAGAGAGAAAAACATAGTAGCAGACTCCTTGGCTACATCAGCAAGCAATTTCAAAGTACCCTTGCCGCCCAAGTTCAAATATGATGTAGAGGTAAAATACAGGCCCTCCATACCCGACAACGTCAAACATTGGAAGGTATTCGAGGATGATCTTGAGATCAGGAAGTCCTTGGAGACTGTTGAAGAATTTTCGGAAATGCATATCGACCAAGACTCTCTCTCTGAAGAAAAGCTCGATGGGGGTAATTTTCTGAATAAGATTGCAGAGTGTAACATTGTGCAGCTGCCCAGCAATCATATTCCAAGAGGACTGGTTCCTTTGGAAAGTATTTTTGATAGAAATGATGTGTCATTAAAAGGGGAAATCTTGGAGGATGACGCTACTACTATTCAGTACAACATTGGCACCGAGAGTGAGCCCAAGTTTGTCAAATTGTCAAGAAGTCTAGCAAAGGAGCAGAGGTCTAGGTACATTGGACTTTTGAGGGAATTTTCTGATGTTTTCGCCTGGACCTACAAAGACCTCAAAACATATGACACTTCTGTCATCGAGCATAAAATCCCATTAAAGGGGGACGCAAAGCCATTCAGGAAGAAGCTGAAACAGATCAATCCTATGTTGTTGCCTATCATGGAGAGGGAAGTGAGGAAGTTGCTTCAAGCTCAAATCATTTTACCACTGAGATATTCAGAGTGGGTGGCCAACTTGGTACCAGTAAGGAAAAAGAATGGAGAAATCAGACTCTGTGTAGACTTTAGAAACCTGAACAGGAGCTCCCGAAAGGATAACTACCACTTACCAAAGATGGAACATATTCTACAGAGGGTAACAGGAGCATCCAGGATGTCCGTGATTGATGGTTTCTCTGGCTACAATCAGATCTCTGTTCTACCTGAGGACAGGGAAAAGACAACATTTACCACTCCATGGGGCACATTCATGTATGCCAAGATGCCTTTTGGATTGATGAATGCAAGGGAAACGTTTCAACGTGCCATGGACATAGATTTCATTGGGGAAAAGGATAAATTTGTGGTCATCTATCTGGATGACATCACAGTATTTTCAAGATCTGATAAAGAACATCGTTGTCATCTTAGGAAGGTTTTCCTGAAATGCAGGAGTTTTGGCATTTCATTAAACCCCAAGAAATATCTGTTCACCATGCAAGAGGGAAAATTACTAGGCCACATAGTATCAGTGGAAGGAGTCGGGATTGACCCTAGCAGAGTTGAAGAAATACAAGCCTTATCAATCCCGAGGTCCAAGAAGGAGGTCCAATCCTTCCTTGGTAAGATTAATTTTCTGAGGAGGTTTGTGCCTAACTTTGCTGAGGAGGTAAAATTTATAACAGCCATGCTAAGGAAAGTAAATGAAGTGAGGTGGACTTCTGAATCGCGAAATTCCTTTGAGAAAATAAAGAAGGCCCTGTCTAAAGCCCCCGTGCTTATCAGTCCCGATTACTCAAAGGATTTCCTTATTTTTTCCTTTGCTTCACCTGACACGGTAGTCATTGTTTTATTACAGATAAACAAGGATGGGCTAGAGCAGCCTATTGCCTATTTCAGCCAAGCATTGAGGGATGCCGAAGTTAGGTATGACACTATGGAGAAGCAGGCCTATGCACTGGTAAAGGCCCTCAAGGCATTTAGAATCTATGTCCTGCAGTCAAAAATCATAGCTTATGTCCCCTCAGCTGTTGTTAAAGACATTCTTATTCAGCCTGACATAGATGGGAGGAGGAGTAAGTGGTTAGCCAAAATTCTGGAGTTTGACCTAGAAATAAAGCCTACCAAATTGATCAAAGGTCAAGGTTTAGCCAATCTTCTCGTTGAAGCCAATTGCCAAGCTTTGGGGATAAGGTTCATCAACGAATGCTCAAGAATTCAGCAGGGTCGGCTGCCTGACATGGACCCTCAAAGGGAGCCCCCGTTGGCTCGATGTCCTTGGTATAAGGATGTCATATACTTTCTGCAAGAGTTGCAGCCTCCAGACGGCCTGCAAAGAAACAAAGCAAGAGCTCTGAAGCTCAAGGAAATGAGATACTGCCTTATCGATCAAATTTTATATTGGAAAGACCCCCTGGGGGTGCTTTTAAAATGCATGGATCCACAAGAGGCCGACAGGATCATGTTTGAATTTCACAGCAGCCTATGTGGAGGGAACCATTTCTGGAAGGCCACAGCCCACAAAATCCTCAAGGCTGGATACTACTGGCCCACCATATTCACTGACGTTTTCAGAAGGGTCCGATCTTGCACCAAATGGAAAATATTCGCAGGAAAGAAATAGCTCAAGTCTCTACCGTTAAATCCTGTATTTATTTCAAGACCTTTCCAACAATGGGGCCTAGATTTCATTGGAGAAATCCACCCTGCTTCTAGTGGGCAGCACAAATGGATCCTAACGGCTACTGATTTCTTCACCAAGTGGATTGAAGTTGTTCCCACCAGGAGTGCTTCCCACAAGGTAATCATTGGGATCCTGGAGGACCTCATCACAAGGTTCGACTGCCCAAGTAAGATTGTCACTGATAACGCAGCCGCCTTTGGGTCTGAGCCATTAGCCAAGTTTTGTGAGCAGTTCGGGATCAAACTGATTCACTCCACCCCATATTATCCACAGGGCAATGGTTTAGCTGAATCCTCCAACAAAAGATTGATAAGGATCATCAAAAGATTGTTGGAAGACAACAAGAAGGCCTGGCATTCAAGATTAAATTTTTCTCAATGGGTCGATCGAGTGACCCCAAAGAGATCTATCGGCGTCTCTCCTTTCCAATTAGTCTATGGAGCGGAGGTTGTCTTCCCTTCTCATTTATCCTTTCCTGTAGAAAAATTCCTCCAGGATCATCAGGAGGAGCCTGATGACATGATTAGAAGGATTCATCAGCTAGTGGAGGTCCATCAGGCCAGGGAGCAGGCAATGGACAAAACTCAGGACCATCAGCAAAGGATCAAGCAGGTTTTCGATAAGAAGGCCAAGAAGGAAGAATTTCGGATAGGAGACCTGGTGCTAAAATGGGATGCTCCTAAGCAGGATAAGGACAAGCACAGCAAATTCGAAGCCCTATGGATTGGACCCTTCAAAATATCTGAGGTTTTCTCAAATAACACATATCGGCTGCAGGATTTGGAGGGTGAAGAAGTTTTCAACAGCCCAGTAAATGGGCATTTTCTTAAAAAGTGTTTTGTCTGAGCCTTCCGCGGATCCTGTGTTTTGTAAATATTGTCTTTTCTATTCTTCGTTTTTACTTTTATTGTTTTGGCTTAGTAAATGACTCCATAGCCCAACAGCAAGGCACTGGAACTGCAAAATGAGTCCTTAGAGCATCACAAGGAAAACTCTATCCCCCATGGAGCCTAATGTTAGCAACATTACCTGTCTTTGGCATAGGGATATCCGGGTCTGCAGGTTGCACGAGAAGCGCCCAAGCGCAGCACACAGAAGAAGTCCTTTTCGGACTTAAAATCAAGCGAGCGGGAATTTCATTCTTCAGCGGAAAGGATTCAGCAACAGAGAAGAACAGTGATTGATGGGTAATTGCATATTAACCGAGTCACGTCAAGTATAGTGCTAAAAGTTTTAAGGAAGTCAACGGTTGGAATCCTTCGGGAGGCACTCGCGAAGTTACAAGGGTCGTTGATCGCAAGCAGTTCAAGCGCAGTGTTATTTCTCGAGCTCGAGGTTCATGAGTTCGAAGGGTGGACCATATCCCTTTGGTTGCGTGAGATTCTGAGTTATGAAAAGTGTCTGGAGGAGGTCAACCGTCGCTGACCATCGCGTCTCGGGACTTCGCAAAGGGAGAATGCCAAAGTCTGATGCTCCAACTCGCGAGGTCACGAGTAGCGAGAGGCGCTAGTACTTGGGCCCTAGCCAATGGTTACATATGGAGAGCAATGACCAGAAAGGGATCCCTGCCTGTATCATCGTCTCGGGAAGCAGGAGTTGAAGAAGAGGAACCAAGGGTCTTCGACTCGTGAATTGCGAAATGAAAAGCACTTTTAATGACGGGCCCACAGTATCGCCGAAAGTGTTCCGGGTTGTTCGATCAAAAGAGGGGTACGTGATGCGCGATTAATTTCTGTCACCCCTTCTCTCATCATGAATTCAAAGAGAAAGGATCAACCTCCTCCCATCCTTGAGGTATGAAGCATCGAAAGCACCCAAAGGCGGGCCCACAATATCGAGGAGAAGTCTCAGTCGTCCATCTAAAGGGGACACCTGGTGTGTGATTAGGCTCCCCGCCTTCTCACCCATCACAACTATGATAAGCAAGGATCAGCTCCTTCCCATTCGGGAACGCCAAAAGCGCCTTGGGAATAAGCACGTGGTCACAACCCGCGGCCACTTGGGGAAAGAAAGGAGATGTGTAAAGAAGGCCAAAGGCACCGAGTTCAGTTACAGAGGGGATCATCGCGATCTCCAGGTGCCATCGGATCCGATCTCAATAATGTTTCTCGCTTGGAGTAAATGAAGGCAAGGAGAGGTGGTTGAAACCTCTCCTCAGTCATTAAGTGCGAAGTATGGAGGGCCTGGCGAGCGGTCTGCTCAAGAGGGTCCTATGTACCCATTTTTCTGGAGAAGCCATGCCAAAGTCTTCGACTAGACAGAGAAGTCTGCGCACTCTAGCCCAACACTTAATGGCTCAGCTACCATCCCCCTACAGGATTCATGCACAGTTAAGGTGGCGTCTGACGGGTATTATCCATCCGAATTCGGTCGAAGGGACACCACGCTTTTGATGGCTGAACATGCCTCTGTTAGGTGAATTTTCCTGAGTATATAGACAGAGTTTTTATTTTTGTAATCATTGATGGTTGATCAAGGCTCCCGATTGTAAAACTTTAATGAAGCATTGTTATTCTGGTTATGTATGGACTCTTGAGACTTATTGCCTTATGAATGTCAGCTTCTTTTACATCTTTTTTTACACTGTGTTAGAACCACTCGGAATTGGAGGGTCCAGTCGAGTTGTGACATTATAGGATGATGTAGGTTGGATCACTGTAACAGTTGCGTTGTTTCTAATCGGTCTCTATGATTTTCTTAGAACTGAACGACCTGGAATTGGAGGATCCAGTCAAGTCCCCCTTACAGTTTCCCGAAGCCCTGAACCAAGAGGATCTTGCATTCAGAATTTTTCTTCTACAAACTGCTGAAAGGATTGTTGCCTGAGGTAGTTTTCTCACTCCTCTCACTAAGTCTTCCACCTGCCCATCTTACAATCAACTCACTAACTAAATTTTGGATCAAGACCTCCTTTGTTCCTTACATACCAGACCTAGTCCCTGAATTAGAGTAATATCTTCCCTAGTCACTACCCATTCGATCACCCATTAAAATTTATCGTGACATAAAAGAGATCTCCTTCGTTGAATGAGTGAAGGTTGACATGGCAGTCAAAGGTGGATTTGGACCATTTTTTAGCTACCTCATTTTTCTGTAATTAAGACCGACAATCTTCATCCAGCGAATCTAAGGTCAACAAGCACTGCTCCATTGGAGCAGTGTCAGTTAATAGCTCGATGGTGGTGCACGATGTGGGAATTTCTCACTCGATGGGGAGGGTGGATTTGATCCCATGGATGAGATGAAATGGTGTAAAACCAGTGGCATTTTTTATTGTCGTGTGATAAGACCATAATGTTGAAAAAAACATATGATGCTAGTTGGTCTTATGTTTGTTGACAGTACGTTGTAGAATGCTTTTGAGGACTTTGTTGACATCCTTGACCTGTCCATTGGACTGAGGGTAGTATGGGGAGGCAAACTCATGGGAGAAGCCTAATTTTGAGGAGAGTTAGACAAAGATCTCATTCTCAAAGTGCTTATCATTATCAGAGACTAAGTGTAGTGTAATTCCGAAACGGGTGATTACGTGGTTGAATAAAAAACTCGTTGTTGTGTCAGTGGTATTGTTGAAGGTAGGCATGGCTTCGACCCATTTAGTAAATTAATCTACTGCCATGATGATGTACTTGTGTCCATTACTAGATGAAGGGTTGCAAGTCATGAATTCTATGCCCCATTTGCAGAAGGGGTCGGTGGTGATGACTAGATGTAGAAGAGCGACTGGTGCTCGAGCTTTGTTTACAAAAAGCTGGAATTTTTCGCATCACCTGACAGCGTGGATGCAGTCATGAAACAGTGTGGGCCAGAAGTATCTGGCTCGAATGATTTTTTGGGATGTGGAAATACCTGAGAGGTGACCGTCGCAAGCATCGCTATGGAAATCGTTTAAGACTCTATCTGCCTCGTCGATGATCAAACATAGGCGGAGTATGGTGTCGACCCCACGTCGATAGAAAACGTCATCGATAAGGAGGTATCAAGGGGCCTGATGAAGAATGCGCCAATGATCATCTTGAGAAATATGATACCCAAACTTTTGTGTCTGAAGGTAGATGATAAGGTCTCCGTACCAAGGGTCATCTGAGCGGATGAAGAAGAGGTGTTTGTTGGGAAAATCTGTATTGACGGGTGAACCTTTAGCATCTAAGGGAAACGTTGTGATGAGTTCGGCAAGAACAAGTGATTTCTTTCTTTTGGGAGTTGAGAACTCTAGGTCGTATTCCTAAATGATAACGATCCATTGGGAAAATTTGTCATTAATCTATCATCAACTAAGAAAGTAGTGCATGGGGTTAGAATCTACCATGACTTTGGTAGTGAGAAGCAAGATATAGTGACGTAGTTTTTGAACTGCGAGGACAACCGCTAGGGCTAGTTTCTCATCATGATTGTATTTCAAGGGTGGTCCTGAAAGATTTTTACTGATGTACTAAATAACATGATCGTGTCCATCATCCCCTAGTTGGACGAGGACTCCTGCTACCGAGATGGTTGAGGCTGATAGGTAGAGGATGTAATCGCAATCATAGTCTGGAGGACTAATCAAAGGGCCATTGGATAGCGTTGATTTTAAATCATCAAAAGAGGTTTGGGCATGTTCATCCAATTGAAATGGGATATCATGATGCAGTAAGCGAAGGAAACCATGCGCACGAGTGGTACAATATAGGACAAAGAATCGTAAAATGTTGGCTTTTCCTTGTAGGCTCTACAGTTGGCAAAATTTCCTATGTGGTGGAATTTTTGTGATAGCTTGGACCTTGAGGGGGTCCACTGTGATGATGTGTTGGGAGACTATGAACCCAAGGAGGCCTCCAACGGTGATGCAAAATACACACTAGGGGGTTCAAGCACATATTGTACTACCGACATCATTGAAATACAACTCGTAAGTCATCAAAATGTTTAGTTTGTTTCTTGGATCGAGCAGTGAGATTGTCCAAATAAGAGAGGATGATGCGAGCGAGATCATGGAAAACATAAGTCATGGCCCGTTGGAACGTAGCACCTATGCTTTTGAGTCCAAAAGGCATGACACGATAAGAAAATGTACCCCGTGGGGTAGTAAAAGTGGTTTTATATTGATCTTTTGGATGGGTTTGGATTTGATTGTAGCCGGAGAACCCATCTATGAAGGACAATGCATCGTGGCCAACACAGTCATTGATAATTTGGTCGATGAAAGGGGTTGGGAAGTTTTCTTTGGGACAAGAATGGTTGAGATCGCGGAAGTTGGTGCAAACATGAATAGTACCCTTTTTCTTGTTAACGAGGATGGGGTTGGAAACCCATGAGGTATACGTGATGGGGTATATGAACCCTGCAGCACCTAACTTCTCAATTTCGGCTTTGATGGTTGCAACTTTGGATGGGTGAAGGGGGCGTTTATTTTGGTGGACTGGGGCGACAACTGGCCATGGGTCGATGTGATGTTAGACTATATAAGGATCAAGGCCAGGCATATCCGTATATGACCAGGAAAAAATATCTCGGTAATCTTGAAAGAGAGATTTGTAAGTTGTCAGTTCCTCAGGCGAGCATGTAGTGCCAATGGTGATTTCCTCTATGTTTCCTGGTTTGATGGAAATGTCGATTTTGACAGTGGGGGAGATATTGGCCATGTTGCCTTCTTCAAAAGCATCGAGGGCAGGGATAGGGTTGTTGAACCAGTCTATATACCCTGACGGAATAAAATCCTTGGTTTCGATTGCACATATGGAGGCTTGGCTAGGAAGGTCAAAGGAAACCTGTGAGAGAAAAAGCGCTTTTTGCTAGAGTGCATTCCATGGGAAATCAGGGGTATTGAGCTCCTCCAGGATATCTTCGTCACAGTGAAAAATGAGAGAATACAGGGGATTCATAGAGGGAACATGGGTGATTGTCACAGTGTGATTTTCCTCAAGTGGTGAAGACGTAGAGGGGATATTGCAACCATGTTGTGATGGTTCGCTTGACATAAACCAAATGTCCATACACTATGGGGGGTAAAATTTGATAGGGGGTAATATTTCCTATGGGAAATGAACCGAAGAATTGGGAGGATTTGGGGGAATATCCTCAAACAGTGTATCCAGGAACCATGGAGGGGTGGGAAGTGACTCAGGTTTAGGGGAGGTGATGTGAACACTATCTGGAGAAGGGATAGGGAGATTCACTTGCATCATGTGAGGTGAGGTGGTCGAATGATGTTGAAGAAGGTTTACTTGACGACGCTTGTATTCAATGATCAAAGGAAACTGGTATGTGAAATGAGCAAGTGATTCACAAAGAGAGAAAGGGAATCTCATTCGTTCGGGGACTGAGGTAGAGACATAATGGATGTCGGTGACATGGGTACCCAAAAGTGGTGGTGGAGAGAGCTCTTGTTGGAAGGTTTAGCGTACTGTCACTAGTGTCTGGCGAAACTGAGGTAGAGTTGGGAAATGATGAGTGTTGTGGTCGTACTCTGAATATATGGTGCAAGTGAATTTGGTTCGCAGTCCTTTACTGCCTATAGTGAGGAATGTTGTGGTAGTACTAGGTGTGCTTGGTGAAGTGGTGAGCGATGTGGTTTCTCGAGGGAGTTGGATCAGATTGCGTAAATCAGGAAGAGAAGGGCATATATTAGTGGGGTGTCCCTCTCTTTCATAGAGTTCGCAAGGAGGTTGAACTCAGGGAGGAAGTGCATCGGTGGGCTCTTTCTTCTTCCGTCTTCCCCTAGTCATAGTCATAGTGCTGGTGATTAGGGGTGAGGGTGGCATGGCCAGAGTTGGTACTAGAATCTGCATTGGGATTCCCTCTTACTGAGGAGCGAGGGATGGTTGAGGAACCATCGCGGGAGGGTGTAGATACCATACAGGGATGGTGAGCACCATGTTGGGAAGGGTAAGCATCGTGGCTACCTGAAATTCTTGTACTCTCGGTGGGGGGTAGAAGAAGGGAATTCGATTGATTTCTTGGGGGATTGTCTCCCAAATCAGGATTTTCCCCTGGAGGAGGGGGAAATCGAGGATAATTGGTGTGGTAGGGTTCTCAGGTAATACCTGAGGTAGAATTTCTTCAACTAGTGGGACATTGTTATAACCCTAATTTGCACCATACATGCTTACCTGGCGTCAGGCCATCTTAGATTCCTTCTTTTCCAAAACACTACTGAACAACTCTTCTAAAAACTCCATTTTTAAAATTCCACACTAGCTGACCCACTACAGCCTGCGTGGATCTACAATGCCCATGCTAGCTAGCCCACTACAACCCACGTGGACCTTCAAAAGCACGAAAAAAGGAAAGTTTTCAATGGAACACACATCTTTGGGTGAGTTAACTAAATCTTCCAGCCATGCATGGTCGAGGGTTCATCCAAATACCTAGCTTCTTCTAGCCTATAAAAGAAGGGTTAGGGGCCCCATTTGGAAGAGGAGAATAAGAGTAAAGAAACTCTACGCAATTGCACATTCTCATTGTCCCAACCCTTTAGCCATCCTTGTGCAAAGAGAGATACAAAGCAAAGAAGTTGGAGGACATTTGAAGAGGAGCCCAGGATCAGGTTTGTGGAGTAGTGGCCGGTCTCGACATTGTAAGTTGATTCATTAAAGTTAATAATAAAGAAATTATTTTCCCATCCCAGTATATGAGTTCTTCATAGTTTAGTGAATATATGTTTGAACCTCTAACCCATTAACCTGTAGAACAAATGCATGTAGATTTTGTTGCTTGTTTTGTACGCAGGACAGTCTTGAGCGGATAGTAGCTAACAAGAAATCAAGCGTGAAGAAGGATCGACATCGAACGTCTGGAACAAGGTATGTTTGTTTAACCATGTATTTGCTTAAAAGAAATGGAGATTAGGTCTGGGACGACGGTAGAAAGTAGGATTCTTTCAGTCTTATCTGCATGCATAATATAACCCTAAATGCTATTCCGTAGGGGAATTTCCCAGCACAACATACGTCGAGGTGGGGAGAGGTCTCAATGGGAGGGATGGTGTCTCTGGTGTCAGTTTCGTTAAAAGATATGAAACACACTTGTGTTGAAGGGTGTATGAGAGGTGGTTCTCCATGGTATTCCCCCAACAAGGATGGGTCCTTGAAAATTCTGGGGGCCATATCCATGAGTGGATAAGCGTTAGAACTAGAGTGGACAAGAGGCAGGATGTTATCGACGTTGGCGGAGTGGTTAGGCTCGTAATGTGAAACTTGGTCAATGGTGATGATTTTCCCATTGTGGGGGAAAATCATCATTTGAAACACATAAAACGTCATTGCCTTCATAGTGTACATGTAGCTATGTCCAAACAAGATATTTTAATCGAATGAGTTATCGATAACCTCAATGTCGATCAGGATGGTTTTTCCCCCAAGTTCGATAGAGACATTTTGAAAGATCCCTTCAGGGGAGGATGGTCGACCATCATAAGCTCGTAAAGTGATGGAGGATGGTACTAGCTCAGAGGAGCCAAGAGTATGTTATACTATTTTGGAGATGATGCATGTGGATGCACCTTCATCAATGATACACCGATGAACTATGATGTTCCAAATCTTGACTGGTATCTAGAAAGATACTAAAGTGACGAGACGAGGTTCCCCACTATCTAGATCAAATGTGATGAGTCTAGTATCAGTTGGGTCAACTTCCCCCAAGGTGGAAAGTAATGATTTCCGTTGATTTGGCTAGGTTTGGAGGACCTACAATACATACATGGTTGTAGGAGATTGCACCAAGTTATCAACCAGACTGTAATTGTGTGCTTCCCTAGCCTGAGGGTTCTTGACATTCCATTGTAACGGAATGTGAGGGATACGAATGGAGAGTTTAGTGTTAGGGTTTGGAATCACCAAGGGTTGTCCTGTTGTAGCTGGAGTTTCTTTTGAAGTGGGGGGAGTAGATTCAGGGGGCGCATTGTATTGATGACCACGCGTTTGTAGAAGAATTTCTTCTTCTCTAGTGAGGAGGATATTGCGATCCGCCAAATTTCAAGTATTTTGATACTGTGCCACTTGTGGTGGGGCAGGATGTACGTCTTGTTGGGTATTCATCACACCTTGGTGTTGAATAGGGTTTTGCAACATGGCCAGGGGTGGTTGTTGCAAATACTGTTGTGGGGCCTGCTGAGGGGCAGGCGACGCTGGGGGGTGTGGCACGTTCATGGATTCTTTCATCCATTTCAAGTCATAAATTTGGGGGAAATGGTGAGTGTAATGTCCATGCTCACCGCAAAGAGCACAAGGGAAGTTTGTCTGGAGGTTGTTGTTGTTGTTATTCCCTTGGTGTTTGTTGTTATTATCCCCTTGGGGGTTTTGGTTACCATGATTCTGGTTGCCCCCAGTAGGTTGGTTTTGTTGGGGCTTATTTCCTCTTGGTCCTTGGTTATTATTGTTTCAATTTTTTCCTTTATTCTTGGCATTATTCAGCTGATGGACCATATTTTCCATATTCAACTATTCAAAAGTATGAAATTTCTTAATGGGAGAGGGTTGAAAAAAGTTAACACCAGTGTGTGGTTTTCCATGTGGAGGAGCAATCGGTTGTCGAGGACCAAGAAATGGAAAATACAAATTGTTTTGTGGAAACAATCCGTAGGACGCATAGGAAGGTGAAGCGCTTTCACTAGAGCCTGGGTTATATGTTGAGGTAGAGGGGGAACCTGAACTTGGTTGAGAAGTTGGGCGCATGATGGGTGTTGGCGAGGGTCCACTGATGGGTGGAGGGAGAGAAATAGGATATGGTTGTTGGTAAAGGGGAGGAGGATAATAAGATGGCCCTCCATATATCGATGGATATTGGGGTGTACCGTACATAGGTGGTGGTTAGATGTATGGTTTGTTGTGTGTTTTGGTACCAATCAACCCATCCGTCGCGTGAGACATCCCATTTTTTCCTAGCCAAATGGTATGGATCTCGGTGCATCAGGTATTATTGTGTATAAGTAACCTAACTGAGAATAAATGAGGTCGAACTGTTGAGACTTGCTGATGGATTTCTCTTCGAATTGGGGGAATGTGGAGGCCACATATTTGGAAAGTATAGAGACGAGTGATTTTAGAAACCAATCGAGACATTGTTCTTTAGTGGTTTCTGCTTTACATAAACTACGTCGTCGATGCCATTCATGAATGTCACGGAAATATGTGTAGCTGAGGTTTGTTTGCACTCAAAGAGCAGTTCCATACCAATGTCATGATGAACTGGTAGTTGAAAGAAGGCCAAGGATTCAAAAGTCACGTGGGACCCTGATTTTTTGTTCACATACCATTTGGCTAATGGACCAGTGAGTGTGTGTTGAAATAAACTTAAGTGGATGGAGTCATCCATGATGTTGTTTGAAGAGCACCATAAGTGGAAGTTCATGACATGGTTGGCAGGATCTTCCCCCGATTTTCCTTCAAATTTGGGAATATCTAAAGGTAGTTTGGTAGGCATATTGGGCCATGTGGATTCATGTAATATAGGATCATTCATGAGTTTACTTAAATCAAGAATGTTGAGAGACACCAAATATGGCATGGAGGGTGGTGGTGGAGGATTATTTCCAGCCATGGTGTGAGAAGGTAGTGGACCTGACCCTTGAGGGGGATTTGGTGGGGTTGTACTTCTCCCTTGAGAATAATTTTTCCCCCCACCTCCTTGTGAAGGAGAGCTAGTGGATGGATGGCCCAGGGAGTTGGACCCAAGTAAGGTGGAACCAAGAAAAGTTGATCCCAAAATAGTGGCACTCACATGGGTGTGAGATGGTTGAGCCGGTGAGTTGGCAAGACTAGGAACTCCTCCTAGAATAGGAGGGAGATTCTGCAAGCATATGGAATGAAGGGAATTCTATGGGTCCCCTATGATGTCCATCTAGCAAACTAAATGTGTGAAAATGGTGATGAGAGCAATAAATGAACAAGAGACTTTGTATAATTTGGACCTTCACAAGATATCTCACAATCGCATGTAATCAAATGATCATTATACATAAATCAACTGTAAATAAGCATACATGTGGGTAGGTGGATTTTGTCCACGTGGGAGAACAAAGAAAAAAAATTCTCGTGTCCTAAAAAGATGTATCGTCCTTCCTCTCAAATAGAACTAGACCTTCCAAGAGCACTCAAAAGTGGGGTCTGAAGCCACTAGAAGAGGAACTAGTGAAGGATGAAGTAATCAGTTATAATGAGGGTTAGAGGGTGCATATCCCGAAAGAGTTGGCGATATTTCCCAATAGCTACAAAAAATCTGATCAAGGTGAAATTGCAGCCCACAATTTCCACCTGGGTAGATTTCCTAAATTTGGTCACTAGGTACCTCGGTCAAACTGCGACATTTAGATTTTCGGCCTCAGAAATGGGTCATGGGTTGGATCCCTTCCAAGAGTTGTGTGACTCAAGGGGGGACATATAGAACAACCAAAACTCAGCCTTCGACCCTTCACGGGTATCTCCCTGCCTTATGGTGTAGGAACACTTGACTTGGAGGATTTTTAAAGTTCCCTATTTGTCAACTTCTAATGTTTGATACTGTGAGAACCAGATAATGGGGGGTTATTTGGATGCCTACCCCCGAGATACTACCTAGACTAAAAAAATTATTTTGGCACCTCCTCTGGAGGAAAACTTAGTGAGTTTTAAGAAAACATTTAGATGTGTTGGGCTGAGATATTGGGGGTGTGAATTAATCTCGTTGGAATTAGGTGGGTGTGGATAATTTCTTCAAGAAATAGTGGGTTGTTTCAGAATTCCTTTGGAGAAAACCTACTTCAACCTCCACGATTCAAGATGGAAATTATGTGAGTGAGGAGTGACTTTGTGTCTGAGAAAGTGATAAAATGTGCCAAATTTTAATAATTTAGGTGTGAATTTGAAACATGTGGACTTATTGTGGTCCTTACAAATCTTGGTTACCTATCTTACTAGATGTCATTGGTACAACCTTGCAGAATTTTAAAATCACTAAAGAAATAGCATGTGGACATTTGGGTCCTTACCAATCCTTTAAACTCCCTAATGTTGTTTACACTAAGAAAGATTGAAAAACGATCCTAGATTGCAAACATGTGGGAATGTATGGGCCCGTTACTTTTATCTTTAAACTCTCTTAGTGATGTAAACTAAGAAATCAATTTCAAGAAACTATCCTAAGTTTGCAACATGTGGGCATGTATGGGCCCTTACAAATTTTAAGATGATTTCAAAAATAAACTAAGAGGATCCCTAGGGGGTATTTGTCCTCTCCTAAAGATTTTTTTAAGGGATATGAAATGTCCCCTTAACCACCTTTCTGATTCTCAATATCGCTCTATGGTGTGAGAAAAGAGCATACTCAATTATTAAAGTTGATTTATGGTCCCAATGCAAGTGTTTTTATATGTGATAGAAAAATAATCTCAACTTAAATTTTACAAACCAAACAATCCATCCATGTGGAAATGATCCAGATGGATATCGGTGGTCACCCACCTTTTCCAACTGGCTCAAAACAGTTTTCTGACAATTTTGGCAATTTACTATTTTTAGCAGTTTTAACTTCCGGGGCCATTTTGAGGCCCTAAATGAAGGTTTTTTGGTATTGATATCCTTAATGATAGCCAAAGGCATGATTGAGCCCCCAAAATCAATCTCCTTGATGATACCTTTCCAATGGGCTATCACACGCCTAAAACAGAGATCGTATGCAAAAGTTACGACCCCGGGAAGTTGATGTACTAACTTACCCAAACGGGGCCCACATGACTTTTGGCGCTTCATCTCCTACGGTTAGGTTTTTGGATGTCTAGGGTTTTTGGCATTCTTTCTTATTGTAAAAATGCCTTCAGAGCCTCATTGGAACCTTCTTCTTTCGAATGTGCACGGTCATCACATATCTTCTCAGAGATAAGCCGCCAACATTCCAACAAGCTTGTTTCCGCTGCATTTTACAGTTTCATCTTATTTCATTATTGAATAGAAAACCAGTTTTACCGTATATCTATTATTTTTTGTTAAGCACCTATTAATAATCTGTATTCATTTCGTTCTTCTCATAAAATCAGGATCAGGAAACCAAAGAAAAATAGAAGAAATATGGTTCTTTTTACCCCCAGTATGGTCGTCAATCTGTTGTGTTTGTTTCGTCATTTGGGTGAGAAAAACAAGGGCACTTGCACGTCTAGTTGGGCCTACTAGATAAGATAGAGGTTATTGCATGTGTTATACAATCCAATCACATGAAATAAACAAGTAAAAAAACTAAAAAAAAACTAAGGAAATAAAACTGGAATGCATAAGAAACTTTGAGGCAAACAAAATCAACCAATGACCAAGATTATGCCACCAATGGATAACTATATTGGTTGTAAAAACACCGTAGTGAAAGGAGGACTTATGATTCCCCTCTTCCTCCTTGGGAGGGATCTTGAGCTCCCTAATGGATATCTCTTCTTACAATGGTAGAAAAGAGAGCAAATGATGAAGAAATCAATGCATATTCCCTCAAGAGGTGAGTGGAATGGCCTATTGGAATGTTGCTAGAATGATCCAAGGAGAAAAGACGATTGTCAAGGGAGGATTGAGGAAGCATAAAAAACTATGAAAATCTTAAATTCTTAGTGCACCCATGGCCTCCATTTATAGTATGTCTTCAAGGAAATATTCAACTAGTTCTTGGTGTGAACAAGGGGCCCTTTAGGGCACCCTTTGGTCCTTGACCAGCCCCCCATTCGGATTCAGCTTAGATCTAAGGGTCAAATCAAGTTGGGAGCTAGTCTAGAAGTGGTTGAGGGGCCGACAAGAACCATAAATGTGTCATTCACAGGAGTGTGCATCTTTTCTTGTACACAGTCGCGCATATGGTGCATTATGCGCTCTACGGGCTTCTTTGGCCCACGCACTATGTGTGCGCTTCCTTTAGTAAGTTAGTGCATGTCAATTTTTGCCCAGTTGTATAGTTTTTTCCTCTTGGAAGATCATTTTGGTGTTGCGGGTGAATTAATGGTTGTTTGGAACTACTGTATTTTTGTAACCATTTGTGTGCAATGTTGCGGACGAAATTTTAGTGATAACACCTATGCTCAACATAGTTACAACAGGGCTCTCCATAGCTCCATCGGCAATAGCCCATTTCAGGTGGGGATAGGATTCCAACCCTTGGGTCCCATTGATGTTGCACTACCTCTTGCCACCACACAGACAAACTCTTCCCATGTTCATTCTGAGACTGACAAATCCACCAAATTCATTGAGTGGATTCAACACATCCTTCAACAGGTCTAGGAAATTTTGCAGAAATAAAATGCTAAGTACAAGCAATGCCATGATCAACATAGGGTACCACACCAGTTTCAGGTTGGAGACAAAGTCTGGTTACATTTGTAGAATGAGCATCTCACAGGGCCCCATAAAAATCTCCACCAACTTCGCTATGGTCCTTACACTATCACCAAGGCTATGGGTAGCAATGCTTTTGAGCTCAACACTCCACCCTTCCTTGGCCTACACCCAATGTTCAATGTGGACCTCCTTCGATCATATTTTCCACCATTATTAGACACCTCAGAGATTGCAGAATAGCTGACACTAGAAGATATCAACCCTTACAACATGGAACAAGAATCCAATGATTATATAGTGGACATACAGGTCAAGGGAACTCATCAGCAAAGGATCCAGCTTTATCGGGTTGTTAAGGCAGGGCATCTCCTCCACCAAGGCAGTGTCTCACCCGAGGCCAAATATAGCAGAAGTTTCCTCACCTGATGGGGGAACTCAATGCAATGGATACCATTTCTTCCTAAGGGGGGAGGATTGATCCAGGTGGATATCGGTGGCCACCCACCTATTCCAACTGGCTCCTCTTGTCTATTTTTATTTCGGCATGTTCTTTTGTACTTCTTTGTAATTGTGGGTTCTACACTTTTAATGTTGTTTGAATCCATACACATCTTCCAGATGGATATTGGTGGCCTCTCACCTAATCCAACTGGATTATTTTGTATGTTTTCATGTCAACACATCTTGTTGTACTTCCAGGGCCGTTTTGGAGCCCTAAACAATGTTTTTTTGGCTCACCACATTAAAACTATAGATGGAGTTAGAGTTTGACAGTGAAATGTGTATTTATCTGAAAGAGATTTCCAATGGGATATCATGTTCCTAAAACGGAGGTCATATGAAACATTTACGACCTCGGGAAGTTGAGATACCAATTTACCCATAGGGTCCCACATGATGTTTGGTGTTTCACCTTCTATGGTTAGGTTTTTGGATGTCTAGGGTTTTGGAATTCATGAGTAATATCAAAAATTCCTTTGGATCCTCATTGTATCCATTCTTCTCAAACAGATGTGCATAGCAGCCACATCTCTTCTCATAGATAGCTACCACCATTCGAGCAAGTGTTTCACTTCTACAGTTTTATTGTTTCATCCTATTTCATTTATTCAATAGAAGATATTGTTCACTGGATATCTATATTGTTCTTCATATCTTTGTGTTTAATGTATTCAGTTTAATGTAGTAGAGTACTCCAAGAACATATTTTCCTACAAGGCAATGGATGGGAAGGTGGTGGATGATATATACTGGGTATTGGATGACATCATCTTCTATAAGGACCAGATCTACTTAGTTCCATAATCTACCTTGAAATAAATGGTTTTTAACGCCTATCATGACTTACCCATAACCGGATATCAGGGATTATTCAAGACATACAGGCAGATCAAGGAGATATTCTCATGGAAGGGTCTCAAGGATGATGTGCTAAGACACATCTGAGAGTGTGAAAATTATCAGCAGAACAAGTCTGAGAAAACACGCCCAGTTGGATTACTTCAACCTCTACTCATTCCAGAGAAAAAGTGGGAGGGTATTTCCATGGATTTCATTACAGGACTACCTAAGGTGCAGGGTATGGACTGTATTTTTGTGGTGGTCAAAATATTGACCAATTTTGTGCATTTCTTTTCCATACCCACAGACTACAAGACCAACCAGGTGGAAGAGTTTTTTTTCAGGGAGATCTTCAGGTTGCACGGGCTACCTAGGTAGATAGTCAGTGATAGGGTTGAGTGATTCATAAATGCATTTTGGTAGGAACTATTCAGGTTAGTGGGAACAAAGTTGGCCATGAGTACCAGTTACCATCCATAGACAGATGAGAAGACAAATATCATCAACAAATGGGTGGAATGGTATCTAAAGAACTATGTAGGAGGAAAACAATGCACATGGGTGAGATGGTTTTATATGGGTGAGTATTGTTACAACATGACATATAATATGTCCATCTGGATGTCACCATTCAAAGATTTATAAGGATACAGTGCACCTTCCTTTGTGGAGACAATGTTTGGAGATACTAGGGTCCCTAGGGCCAATGATTGGATAGAGGAGATTCAGAGGTCCCTACAGGTGATAAAAGAGAATATGCAGGAAGCACAAAACCAACAGAATATGTATGCAGATAGACATAGGACATAGAACAATTTTGAGGTGGCGAATTTGGTTTTTCTGTGAATACATCCATACAGATAGTGTACATTGAAGAGAAGCAGAGAAGAGAAGTTAAAATCCAGATTATATGAGCCATATAGGATCATAAGGAGAGTGGGATAAGTGGCCTATGAGCTATAGCTACTAGAGTTTAGCAAGATACACAATGTGTTCCAAGTATATTTCCTTAACAAGGCAGTGGGGAAACAAGTTGCCACTTCAAAGGAGTTACCATAATTGGATGAGGAGGGCTAGTTGGAATTGGTGTCAAAGGAGGTACTTGAGCACAAGGAGAATAGGTTGAGGAGAAGGATCATCAGGGATTTCTTGGTCATATGGAGGGGACTTCCAATGGAGGATGCCACATGGGAAGGAGAATAGATACTATAGCACCCAGGCTTGATGTTGCTTGAGGATAAGAAATATTGGGAAGGGAGGACTATGATGTCCCTTTCCCAATGATGACCCCAATAGGGAGTGACTTAGTAGTCTACCAGTTCCCGTAGACTATAGTCGGTCATAGAGGGGAACAATTTCTCTAATGAATTTCATCTCATCAAAGTCTAACAAAAAAGCGACATCTAAAGGAAAAAGTGAGTAAGTGATAAAGTGAATGTCTGATTAGACTAAACAGGGGGTCTAAGTGACTTAAGTGAATAATAAATCAGAACTTAGGGAAATTCACTTAAGCTATGCATGTCAACAAAGAATTAGATGGAGGAGGTATAAAGGGGGTGAATTCGACCTAATTCCTCATTATTGACGATTATTGATTTGAGAAACAGGTTCCAGAGGAGAGGAAGTCAACCTCAGTTGTTTTGTGGGTTTCTAGAGGAAACCACCACCATATATTGGTTTTGGTGTTGAGAGACACACCCTATCCATTGAAGAGACCATATAGGTTCTTCATCAAGTTTTAATTTCCATTTATAGCAGCAGAGAGACCCAAAGCAGGCTAGTGTGCAATTCTTCCAATGCAACGTGGGAGTTTGAGGAGGGTTTTACAGCATCCATGAGTCGTTAGGTCCAACCAGACCAGGGGAGACAAATCCCTTCCAACCCATTTGAGAGTAGGACAGGGCACATTCAGTGAGACAGACCCACATATTTATGTCGGGTAAAACACCCAAAATGCACCATTTGGATGAGGAAGTGCGTGGGGGTTTGAGGAGTCCATCCAGAGTTCCAGTAGATCCACATAGGGTCAGATATACGAGAAACATATAGGGGAAGAGTACTAGGCATTAGGGATACCATTCTAAGACAGTTTTCAGGCCAATCGAATGACTATGTCCACCAAGGAGAGCTTTCTAGTTTCCAGCAGCAGTTGTCGTGGCTATTTTTTATTGCATGCAGCAAATCCAGTCATGCATGTAGTGGATATTCAGTGTTGACCATAGATCCGCCTATCTCTATTGTTCCAGGTATTTTCTTTAGTTTTTTTCATTGTATTCCAACTAAGGTCACTCTTTACACGATCTAGCTGAGGTTATTTCCTTTATTTTCCACATGCTATATTGTAATTCCTGTTATTTTACTTAATAAAGCTATTGAGTTGTTCCTAGATCCAAAACAATCACATGCATGGTATAAAACCTATAAATATAACCACAAACATAGCCATAAACCTTTTAAAACACATCCATAAACCTCCAGAGTATCATATCTACAACCAGATCGCCAGTGTAGCAGTAAATATCCAAATTCGAGGGATTTGGGATATTCCAACCACAGTGAAAGAATTTTCATTGATAGGAAGGTGGTTGGCATGGAAGGTAGTTAGCGGGAGCAAAGTGAAAATTGGAGAATATCCCTAAATGGGATGTATAAGGAACTTCAAATTTTTTGAACCTGTAATTCAAGATTTACACAATCAAGATTTATACAACTTGGTAGATGTGGTAGACCAAAAATACACATCCATGTGGAGACAAGAGTGGAAATCAACCACATAGTAAAATATAAAAAGGGGAATCACAAGGGAATGGTAATAATATATCTTTAATTTGAAGCATAGTGCTATAAGGATAAAACATGAAGAGGTTGAAATCATATCGTCCAGAAATAAAGCATCAGGGATCTATACAGCAAGATTGGGTTATGAGGCTAGAATGGAAGAATAAGAAGAGGAAGAAAAAAGATGGTGGTGGAAAGTGATTTGGAGGTTGAATTGTCCTTTAAAAACCATGATATTTATATGTTTAATCTTATCCAACAAAAAATATGACATGGGATAATTGAAAAAAAAATAGAACATGGTAAGGTCCACAATTGTGCATTCTATGCAAATAAAACAAAGAAATAGTGGATCATTTATTTGTACATTATTCCTTCACTATGGAAGTATGGAAGGAAGTTATGAGTATGATTAGTGG
>WSFP011423218.1:0-22657 GCA_009831015.1 Picea engelmannii | reverse complement strand
AAAAGGTATATAAGTAGGAATGAACATGCTAATGGCCTCACATCCCCTCATCACTTTATAAACTTGGTTCCTTCATCCCCAATATATGCCTTGGGTGAGACTTCACTTGTATGCAGGTGATGCCGAAAGGGTCGGTGTCTATAGGGTTTGTTGGTTATATAACTTGAACCTATGGTATTGCAACCACGTGCCAACAATCACACTTTCTCCTATATCCTTTTCTGAAAGGACATGCAAGATGAGACCAAATATTTTTTACTGGATGTTATTGGTTAAACAATCAGAGCAAAAAATAGTTGTAAAAAATATGTTGTTTCACCAATATTAGTTTGATGATCACATTTTTCTCATTCTATGGTTGAGGACATTACATTAATAAAATGAAAATCATCTAATATAGAATAAATCATTTGTAGAAGTATATTGTTATTCTCTTCCTTGGAATCCATCAGTCGAAATGCTCTCATCAATAAATTGAAGTAAGAGTATACAGTCAAGGGTTTCCAAGAAATAATTCACAACATTCCCCTCCCTGTCACCTTTGGCCTCAAACAAAAAACTAAAAAAGAGTGGCACAAATATTTTCATGAAATTTCCCTGCATAATATTCCATATACACTAGCAATATGAATATATTGCAACAAGGTATTGTTAGAAAAGGATAGAGAAAATACTAACAACATACCACTCTAATGTCACCCACAAATATAAAATTTATAGACTTAAACATTATATTTTACCTGAGATAGATTTCCAACATCCAAGATATTTCTAAACTGTGCCATTACTCTTGATCTCCTATGCTCCTGCATAAGTAAACAAATTCTAGTCAACATCTTGATTTCTTTCAACACAAAGAACAAAATAGGAACAACAGGAAAGGAAAGGCATGCTATCAAACATGAATGTGAATAATGTCTTTGAAGAAATACACTTCTACATATGTGCTGGAAAGAGGTTTGCATTCATTCAAAGTTGCAATACCAAAAAGGGTAAGTAACATTAAATAAAGTAAAGCCACCCATTCCTATAGATACATTTGGAAATGTTAAATGTAATGATGACACCTAATATTTAAGATGGCAACATACAAATTTCAAAAAGTAATTAAAAAATACCCTTTAGATGTAGGTCTCTGAACTAGTTATACCCTTCTTCACATGTACGCTATTTTTTTTTATAAATAACATGCTTAACAAAGACTTTAGAACAATTTCCACAACCATTAAATGATTCAATGACAATTCGCTACTCACTTTACCTTGTGAGTCACTTTCAAAAGATGACATAATATTACCCTTAATGAACTAAACACCTTTATTCTTGTAGTATTCCTCATAGAAGGCTGCTATCTCAGGTGTAAATAATCGTTCCACTGAAAGCCATACCCATGATAAGATCCAATGGTTATCAAATGAAAATCAATTGTAATAATTTTCTAGTCCCTACAAATTTTTACAACATGATGCAAATATTGTGTGAAAATGGTGAACTAAGAGACTAATTAAGGGATATCATAAATAATCATTAGAAATTCCCTGAAGTCATATGCAATCACTAGCATGTGACATTTTTCAATGGAAATGGCAAGAAAAATTGGATTAAGAAAAACTCTGCATTGCAAGAAAATGACTTGACCTAACTAAATTTCATCCATGTTCGAATAGTTTGGCAAAACCTTATTTTTGTTTTCAATAGGAACATATAGACTGTGACTCTCTTCTAGATGGTTTCTAATTATTTTCTCATTTAAAACCTTTATGATCACGAACCATTTTTCTACTACTACTAACTTTACCATTGTACTCATGTAATATACCCACATTAAAATATAAATAATATTCAATTTCCTCCTTTTTTTTTATCTAATACACAAAACAATATTTAATATGAAATGCCACCTGGAAGTTATTGTCTTTAGGAAAATTTCATTAAGCGAAACAAAAATGGTTGCACTGTGAGCATAAAAACATCAACAAAATACATAATGGAGTTGGTTATAGGTTTGTGTGAGATATTTGTGGTTAAAGGTGCCCAACATTGCAATTTTTAACAATGAATACTTTAGTTCAATGATGTGTCACAGACCACACAGTTAACACTACATTCCTATATCTCAATAGCTCAAAATCAAAATATCGAATGTATTTTTTGTTATAATCAAAGCTAGTTTTTCAATATTATTGGACTAATTTCCCATAAAATATCCACATAACTTTAATCAATGGCATAAATTAATCTCCCAAATCAATTCTTGATTTAGGGACTACTCCCAAGGAATGGTTTAGCAGGCACCTTTATGGCATAAGAAACACATACATAAGCATTCACACACTTAACAATTTCATACATTAAAAGAAACAACTAAAGATCATCACATAACTCTTATGTCATCGAGGCTAGCAAGGCAATTTCTCATCAATCAAATAACCATTAAAGTAATACAATAATTCTGAGCTATTCCCTCCCGAGGCCCACAAGGTCTCAAAGATATTTCTTTCAATGCTCCCAAAATTTTAGATAAACTTGAAAAAACATGATACTTCAACTTTACATTATATAAACTTGTAAAACATGATACTTCAACTTAAATGCATCCACAATTGTGTTTTACATACAATTTTAAATAATAAAAATATAAAACACGATACTTCAAATAAAATAAAATTAAAACTTTTAATAAACTTAATTTTAAATAATACTTTTTATTAAAATTTAAAAGTTTGTGTAAAAACATCATGAGCATTACTATATTTAAAATATATATACCCATGGAATTTTTTTCATGAGCTTTATATCAAACATTATATTAAAAATTCAACTCCAAAATGCTCACGTGGAGTTATAATCCTCTTATTTTTACCTTGGTTTTATATTAAGTAAATGTTTCCAGAGAACTCGAAGTATGCATAGAGGGGATCCAAAATTTCAACATATTACAAAAAGATAACCATTGTGCCATTAAATAGCCGTTTTGATGCTTCAAAACAAGTTTAATTACATGCTTATAGACATAGCTCAATTCTGAAGTTCATGCTATGTAAATTATGAAAAAACACCTAGATATAACCAAATGAAACATTGCATTATGTATGGGGGGAGACTTGGATTTTGAGGCTGAATCAACCCTATTTGACGAAAGAGGCAGGGAATTGAGGTTTGGCATAGGGACAGAGTGGGAATGTGGAGATGCAACCCCAAAATAAACCAACTCTTCCATGTTGATATTGCAAAATACTGAGTGGGCCTCCACACCTTCTATCTGGAGATGTATGGAATTTCCTTCATCCTAGGGGTTCTAAATGGATTGCTTGAGTTGAAGAGAGAGCTCAACAATAGTCAACACTTGGTTATAGAGACTTCATAATAGTTCTTAGATTACCTGGATAAAATTATGAAGGTCTTTGATATCCTGCTCCATCTGGTCTAGATGAAGGTTCCAACTATTCTGACTACTAGTCATTGCAAAAGAATAGTCGATAGGACTAGGAGGAAGGTGGAACTCAGAGTCCCAAGGAACGAGACAACTAAAAAAATAGAGAGCGATGTTGCTGAGAACAAAATGAGTGATGGTCTAGAGGAAATCTAAGTTTAAATTTAGAGGTTGGATGAGAGAGCGATGACGAGCGCTATATTGGAGGGACAAAAGAACCATTAATACTTGTTGCATGGTATCTCTGATCCATATAAAAACATTATTTCTAAAGGTGATGGAGGTCGCCAAGGAGATGAGCCTCGTCATGCTCACATAATCCAATGAAATTTTGATGAAGAACCTGCCCACGTGGGTAGAGGGAGCGAGGATCAAGCACACACAATCAAACCAATGAGAAAATTAGGAGAGACACATGATCACAAAGGCTAGGTACATGAGGTGGGGAATCCATACCATCAAAGGAAAAATCCACGTCGAGAAATGATGGCAAGGAGTTAAGGAAGAATTCATGGTAGAAACTATGATGGAAAGGAAAAAATCCAAAGGAGGAAGAGTGGGCTAGGGATGGGGTGAGGTATAATGGATTAACATGTAGAGGTGGGGATAGGTGGAAGAAGGATGAGGGGTGGGACCCAATGATAAAAAGAAACAAGAAGAGGGTGTGAATATCAATGGATATAAATTATTTCAGCCCCAAAAGTGTTTGATGGATAACAAAATGGGGAGAGCGAAATGGATACCATGGTAATTCGAAAGTGCAACATGATAGAGAGTAATTGCCCCCCCCCCCCTTGATTTTTTTCAAAACTATGAAAAGAACCCCCCTGAAATAAATTGAGGTCGTCAATTTGGAAGGTATGATGACATGGTGAAATAAATTGAGGCCTTCAATTTGGAAGGTACGAGGACAGGGTATGTGATCATGGATATGGATGCATGACTGGAAATGAACGTTATATGCAAGTCACTGCTAGTCCATATCTGTCTTCACATTGGAGGACAAGCGTTAAGATATATGACCAAGAACTACTGAATAGGTGCTTATTTTATGCCCCCGATCCAACAACATGATATGAATGTGAACTCAACGATATCACAATGACCCTTGGCTCACAAGTGGCAGGGTCTATCAATAGACACATTGATAAATCAAGATAACATATACTTATACATTGTTATAACTTTCTAAGATGCAAGAGACTTATACAGGGTCTAACCTTCTTAGATGCCAATTTTGAAATAAGTATTTAAAAGTGAAGAAAATGCCAACTTCAGTAAAGAGGTTGTTTTTACAGGAGAAGTGGATGCCTTTTAAAGAAAAAATGGAAGCGAGGGCTGGATTTTATCATATACTTTGCATTTTATACCCATAATGACATACATATCAAAACAAAAAAATGGTGTCCACGTACTCCTACAAATACCTATGTGTTTTTTAAAACTATACCATGCATCCATTCAATACCAAATTTACATACAAATATTTCTAAGAAACTAAATAGACACGTCATAAAACAAAAACCCTTACCTCTAATTTCCCACCTTTCTTGATTTTAAAGATTCCATTTAGATGTCCAAGAAATTATTTTTTATAACATTAGGAACCCTACATATATGTCCCTAACATTAAAATAAAAAACAATACTGATTAACATAAAGTAAAAAATTTACACCATCTATAATTCCCTAATTGCTTACTGAATCGCAAAAGAAATCCCAGAGCGAATGAACGCCTATATGTATTAATAAAACAATGGGAATCCATTATAAATATGTGTATTGAAAATTTCCAATTGAGGGTTTTCGTTCTCTCCATGTCACCTGCAAAATCCCTCAAACCAAACCCCAAAACCCCTCTCCTAAATCAAATGGCACATAAAAGAAACTAATTGTTCACGAATTAACTCTCATACCCCCCCAAAATGCCCCTTTTCCTACCCATGCAGACCCTCAAAACCCCTCTCCTTAACCAAATCACACATAAAGAAACTAATGGTAGCAAATTTCCTCTCAAACCCCACCCCAAAACACCTCCCTTCTTACCCATGCCAAAAATTTCGTGCCAACTGAGATGTTCTAAGTTTCACGACAACTCCATACATGTCGCTGTGAAATCAAGATTCAAAATTGTGCCACATACTATGAATATTTTATAATGACTATGGTATGACTAAATGAATATCAATTCTTGGTCAAGTAATTAAATTGTTATATATTATTATATATATTGTATTAAATTTTAATATATATATTAATTGTATTACTATATACATATGTTTTATAATTATTGTATTATTATGATATTTTAATACTATATAATTAAGTTGTTATATATATTGTATTTGTAATGTCCCCTTCCTATTGATCGTGATAGAGTATGACTCAATAACCCATACGACTCTCGTAGGCTATAGTCAACAAGGAAAAATGGAGTCAAGGAGGTTTATTTGGTGTCACTAGGTTAAAAGAATGACAAATCCTAAAAGTGACATTAAATAAAATAAATAATTATATTTAATTGGAATTGAAGAGAAAATAAAGTGAGAGTTTGATTTGGTCAAAAAAGGGAAAGATCTAGAAGGTTCGAAGGAAGGATAAATAGAGGGGTAACTATTCTCTTTGGTTTTATGATTTGATCTCTTGTTGATGTTCTCTTTGAGCGAAGTTTTTGTTAGGGGTTGGTAAACCCCTTCCATTTCAGTTTAGTTTTAGTGGTGAAATATCCACCCTAGCTAGACAAGGAGGATGATTTAGTCGTAGTCCTTGTTTGAGTTCATTGTGGTGTTTGGTTTCATATTGGAAAGAGTTTGGTGGCATATCGACTTGCGTAGGGGATTTGCAAATTTTTATGGAAGAGTCTAATAATCATATCTACATGTCCCAGGAGGGTTTCATGTAAATGAAAAAGGAGGCATCCCCATGGGTTGAGCATAGGGTGTCTCGTGAGGCCCCACGTTTTGTCCAACCTTGTCTTGCGAGGCCCTCTACAATTTAATATTGAAGACTAGAGTTGTGCCCACGCAACCATACTGTTGTAGTGGAATATTCAGGAGTAGATCAATGCAATGTCAATGAGATCTGATAGTTAGAGTAGCATACTTGGAATATTGAGGAGATTTTGGCATCATCATGAGGTTTCTTGATTTTTTTTGTTAGTAGATTTTGTAGCTTCTTGTAGCCAGTATATCTATTGTACCCAGAAGGGTTTGGAAACTATTGTTACAACCATTAGTGATATTTGCATTATTTTGATTTGGGTTCTCATACCATAAAAAATATGCCATGGTTATATTATCAATTATCTATGCAATGGATGCATGTGATATGTGATGTGTTTAACAATATTCCTATCTATGAGACATATGCAAACTGTTTATAAGGCATTTCTAGGAAAGTGTTTGATAAAATCACACAAAGAAACATAATAATTTGGGCAAAAAATATATTCTTTCTATCCATCCTAGTTGGGTACATTACAATGGTATTAGAGCTAGTGGTTCTGCTAGCACGTGACTACATTGATACATGGGAGAAAAGGGTGTGGAGGAAAGTCCTCCCAAGAGTCACCAGAAAGAGAAACAAAATTAAACCACACAAAGTTAGAGACAAAGGGTAGCATGGGAGACAACCCTGAAGGGACTATGCTCCAAATATTAAAATACTTGTTCAAGGGACAAAATGAGGCATCCCAAAGATAGGCAGAGACAACAAGGTTCTAATAGTAGACCCTTAAGATGCTCACACAATTGGTGGGGAAACGTGGGAATACAAATGATATCAGCCAAGTTGAACCCATTGGATCCCATTGGGGTGACAAGATACACATGGAGAGTAGAAATAAACATACCCCATATCCAAGTGGGAGCCTAAGGATCCATAGTCCCTTATTAGCACAATTCTTGACAGGGCAGCCTATAGGAGCCAATGAGAAACTGGATCAAAGGCTTGATATCAACATCTCATACAAGGAGTACGAGATGATATATGAAGATATCCATGAGAAAGTTTCCTATAATGACTTCTAAGACCTAAAACAAAAGTACATACTTCGAGAGTGGAACAAAGGAGCGTAGAGCCTGTTATCGTGTAATCTATACTTGCCCAAATTCTAAAGGAAAGGAGGCTTAGATTGACGTAACACAGAGGTATCCCTATCACTATCACCCCAATAGGGTACCTCTTTCTCTTTAGGAGGTGGAAACCTCACTCCAAGGGAGACGTCCCAGGACCTAGTTGGTTGATGAAAGGCATAAAAAACATGGTGAAAATCCACCCCTCTCTCCTGGTCACTCAATATAAGAAGTCATTTGGGTAAATTTTAAAGGGATAAGGGATAAGGGAAAGTGAAAGAAGGTTTGTACCTTCCCTTTACCATTGAAACATAAAAAATTAGTAGTAACAACGATATCAACGATTATAATCAATGACTTCTTAGACAAATTATGTGCTGCTAGAACAAGTTATATATAAAGATGAGATTATAGCACCAACAATGTATCTTGAAAATTGCAAGTTATGATGACAAGACAAGATATTAAAGGGCTTGAAAAATTGATAATACTTCGTCGCTCACTATTTTCAATATCAACACAAGTCAATAAATGACTTAAATCGTTGTCCAAACATTTTTAACAACATTAATTAATGATGATGACAACAATGGAAACCACTTCATAAAAGTACTATAATAAAGCAATAAGACACTACTTCAATATCCAATTATTATAGTTTTCTTAGTACAAATTATCGATGGTTTTGTGGATGATTTTAGGGTTGTTATGGGCTGCAACAATGGATGTAACAACAACTATGATAGCGGTAACAACTTCAGAATTTGCACTTTAGAAAGGAAATTAAACACACACTTTAACACTTGTTGATAGTGCCTTGCCTTATATAAATTCTGGGATGAATTAGATGGTTAGTAGGCTGATATAAGTTGCAAAATGATAGTTGTAGCAGTGATTATGAAAACAAAAACTTGGATGTTAATATTTCTAGGTTAGGTTAGCAAGTTAGTTAAGGTTAGTAGAGTATCAAGTAGGGAATTGAGCTTGAAAGTTGATGATCCTTGTCAAAGGTCAAAGGAGGATGTCTAGTGCCTTTCTAGTCTAATGGATTCAAATATGGCGGCCTCTTCTAAGGCTAATAATTAATGATAATACACAAAAGTCTAAGAGGGAAAAAATCTAGGAGGAGTAGCAACTTAAGTCGTCTTAGATCTTGAACTTAAGAAACAAAGTGTTAGGGTGTAGGCACTTCTAGGCCCTAACAAATTTCTCTCCTTATCCTTTTTATGGAGGAAAACTTGTGCAACAATAAACAAATTCAAACCTATAGAGTGCCATCACTTTATGGCTCTAGCGTTTCACTAGTCACTAGATCAATCTAGTGAAAGCTCGGAAAATAAAAAGTAAGAAAATAACAACTTAAGTTTCTTACTTCAAGCATTAAATACACCATGAAATTTCATAATATTGTATGAGAAAATAAAGCCATACAATAACCATTCAATATATGACAAAATGCATATTCTACTTACTTGCACCAAGAATAATCATGAATATACCATGCAAGATCACCATAAAACTCCAAAAATTGATCCAAGTTGCAAAGATAAGCCTTAAATAAGAGTGGTGCCTCACTATTTCATCCAATAACCCTAATAGGGCATAAATTTCAGACCTCCTTGTCTCCAAGGATAAGTTATGTTGAAAATGAATGTCACTTTTTGCTTATTTATACAAAATTGAACCTAAAATTAATTTCAGTTCATAATTACAAGGCTGACTTGGCCATTTTTTTACACAAATTAAATCTGGACAAAATAAAATTATTTTGCATCTAAGAATCACTCAAAGGGTGAAATCACGCCCCTCTAAGGTGACGTTGAGCCCCAAGTATGGAACACTGGGCAATGAAGGTGAAATGTTGGGCCTCCAAAAGCTTGAAAACCTTCCCATATGTGCCAATGCCTCATAAATGTCATCCAAGATGACAAGACCAATTATGGATGACGTATAGGTTATCCATTATGACATCCAAGGACCTCAAGGGATAACGTCCATGTGGGAGGAGAAACATCCCCCGGATCTGGGTTTTCCAAGGTGCCTCCAAAGGAAACATCCTTCTTTCTCTCAATGCAAGTTTTCAATCCCTATCATGCTCCTTGGCTGGGGTCTCAACATCCATCGGTGGGATTTGATCCCTATGAAGGTTCGATCTAATCATTCCCCCATGTGCATTTGTTGATCGAGTAAGGTCCCTCAACAACAAAAAGTATGCCATCCATGGTTTCATAAGTCACAAGGATCATATCATGTAAATCACATCCAATAATTAAATTACCCAAACATGTGCATAAAACCCCCCTTAACCCAAACAAATGCTCAAATACATTATGCAATTTGACAAGTTAGGTTTGGAGAAGGTCTCAGAGTGTCCTATTGGGATAACCTCTCTTAAGTTTGGGGTGTTTCCCAGGTGGGATCTATTCCAAGTCATGTAAGTGTATGAGGTGGAAAGGGGTAAATATTTGGGCATGGGGTGCATATGATAACAGGGAAATGTAAAGTCTTACCTGTGGGTGCCTTTGTACAAGTTGAGTTGCACCTTGTCATGAATGAAATTGTTTCCTAGCCCATTCATTTCCTTTTACTATTAGCTTTATTTATTTTGATCTTTTTCTCTTGTGCTTCAAGGAAATAGTTGAGAGCCACTATCTTGGATTGATGACCAGAGGTGACAACATTATCCACAAAAATTTCATGGAAATGAGAAGGATGGATCGTGATGAGACCCCCTTTCTCTTGGCTATGCTACCAAGAGCCACTACCTTGTATTGGTGACTAGATCGGTGGTAGTGTCATACCGCTACATACCCATGGTAATAATAGGTTGGCTCTTGATGATACCTCCTATCCATCAACTAGTACCTTGATCTTTTATGTTATCTTATGGGTCCCCTTTTCTTATTGAGAATATTTTCACTTCTTTCTCGGGGATCCCTGTGTGAAGCATATTGAAGGTTTCAACATTGTATTTTAACTCTTGCTAACAAATTTTACCCTTTGGGCCTTTATCCCCTTCTCCCCATAAGGTAAGTTACAACCCTTCCTAGTGTATCCAATCCCAATGCCAAAACAAGGATAGGGGAGATGGAAGTAATAAAGATGGAAAGTGGTAAGTATGGAGGAAACAAATGATGAATTTTCATAGATCCACCCAGTAGCAACCCATCCTAAAGTAAATTATCTTACTAGGGAACCATGTCACCCTTCGAGGTATGAACGAGGCAAAGAGCATAATTTTCAAGAAAATGTCATTAAATGAAAAAGTATTAAATACAACATGTTCAAGTGCTTCAAAAATTAGAGTGGTACATACCATGATACCCAGGATCATTGCCTCATGAAGAAAGACTCACCTCTACTTTAGGATGAGGCTGGTGTGATGGATGTTGCTGCTGGTGATACATGGACTACACTGAATAAAAGAGGGGCCCTCATGGGCCATGCTCAAGTCATCTGGCTCTCGGTACTCCATGTCTAGGACCTGTGGGCCTCGAGACATGCTATCCTTAGTTATCCTTATGATAGGGGATAACATCTATCTCTAACTCGAGGATGTGCTCACCGTAGAGCACATGAGAACCTCAAAATATCTGGTATGACCTATGCCTGCTAAATTTCAACAAAAGAGATCAGTAATCCCTAGGGTGGTGATATCATCCCTCATTCATATATGATAAAATAAACAAATAAGAGCATATCTAGTCTAGAATATGATTATGATCATACATATATACATAATGAATCGATATAATATGAAAAATGTAACTACAACTATGCTAACATGATATGAAAATGGTATATACAATGGATGCAAATGCCTACCTACCTCTACTTACCTATTGATTGAATGCTAGGTGTAGTCATATAATCAGTGATACCATCCTAGCAATACCTCATAATACCTGCCTCGGTGCTTCATCATAAAACAAAACAATGACAAGTCCAGAAAAAAAATAACATGAGTTAGAGCATGCATCATATCAAAGGAAGTCATAAAGTCTAGATCATGGAGGCGGGAGGGAAGGACAAAATTATGCCAAGTTACACTTCTAGGAAAGTTCTCAATCCATCTTAGAAAGGGATCATGGAAAATCAAAGGCTCAAAAGACTGACTCGAAGAGTCTGAAGGTTGGCTACCTTGGGCATCATCACATCCTGAGGTCTAGGAAGGGACTAGCAAGAACCTAGAGGATGATTGGAAATTTTTAAGGGAAAGATGAAAGACTGAGATAAAAAACTTCTTAAGGTATTCAACCTACCATTGAATTATAAAAGAAGGATCTGCCCTAGAGAAAACTTGGGACAAGGGACATGTTTCCCAACTGCATCCTTAGTGACATAATAAGGTAAAGTAATCGAAGGGAGTTGGAAAACCTTGTCACAAGTATATTGTTTTAGGAAAGAAACGTCCTTACCCTTATCAAGATCTAAGCACAACAGTGATTGATAATCTTCTTCATAAAATAAATCCAAGTTCTCAAAGGAATTATCATCAAAATCCTTGAGGTTTCACTGAAAATCATTAGGAGAACACAGAACTAGGTCACCCTTGGGTGTTTGGAAAACATATGTAACTACATCATCTCCTTGTTTCCAAATGTCAAAATTAGTAGTAACCTCATATGATAGTTTTAAAGGAAAAAATTGGAAATGACCCTCAATTTCATAAATGGGATCCCCAACATACCCAATCACATCCCATTTACATTTCCCGACATGTATGAAGTCATCAATATTATCAACCATTCCATTACCTTTATCATAACACAAAGGGCTTAAAACATCCAAGGGCTCCTCTAACCGTTCTTCACTTTCCAAATCACAAAATAAAGCATATTCAAAATATTGGAAAGGGAAATAACTTACCATATCCACTTCTTCTTGTGCAGAAGCGTCGAAGACTTGGATGAATTCATCAAATGATAAATAAAGCATCAATTCCTTGTCTTCATGACTTGACCCTACATCTTTATCTTCATAATACAAAAGGTCTAGCTTGTCCAAGGATTCCCTTTCTTCTTCACCTTTTGAATCATAGAATAGGGTATCATGAAAAACCTGAAAAGGAAAGTGACTAACCTCATCCTCTTTTTCTTGTGCAGGAGGAATAAGATCTCAAATGGCTTCATTAGAGGGAGGAGCACACATTAATACTTCATCATAATTTTTTATATCTTTAGGCTCTCTCTCTTCAACCAGGTCCTCATTATTCTTGGTAGAAGCATGAGTAAATTCTTTCTCTTTCCCATGGGATTGGTAACCTTCATCAAGATCCCTCTCCTCAACCTCTTGTTTATTGATGCCTTGCTCCAACCTTTTTGGTAATTCTTCAATGAAGGTCTCAAGGAAATCTATTCTCTTAACAATATCTGGGGTATCTTTGGGTTCACTAATCTTGACTTCTTGAACAAAGGATTGTTCTTCCTTGGATGAGGATATGTTGGATTCGAATTATGTGGCCATGTCATAAGCTTATTGGATTTATCTTGGGCCCCTTTTATCAATTAGGAATCATGATTTTCCCATGAAATCCTTGATATAGAGGAAAATGAGGAATTTGGTTCCAAGACGATAGGTTCTAGTGAGTTGTTGTGACAGCTTCTGGAACCTAGTATGAACTCCCTAATAGTATCATTCTCATTCTTATTTATGTGATTAAGTTTGTTCAACTACACCATAGGATCCTATTTTATATTCCATGTCTTGAGGAAAACCTATTCTAATTGATCCATGGATGTAATACTAGCATTAGGGAGGCCATCATACCATTTTCTAGCATCGCCATGAAGAGTGGCAGAGAAAAGTTTCATTTCTACGTCTTCAACATCATCATTGATAGGATGGAGTTTAAAAAATTCCCAAAAGTTGCTCATGTGGTCTTTGACTCTAAACTCATCGTCACCGATGAATTTAGGGATCCATTTTACATACCTTGGAGGCATTTGTCGGGGATACCCTGGTATTTCACTCATATCCAAGGGTTTAAAATTACTTGGGTCCCATTGAGAAGCCATGTTTGGCTTAATCATTAGTGGAGTCTCCAGATAATCCTTCTTGGGATTATCAAAGGTAAAAGAGGGAATCACCCTGAATGGAGTTTCCAGGTAAGATTTGAAAAGTGAAAGGATTTGAGAAAAGGGCTCACCGAAAAAGTGTCATTCGAGGAAAATTGACTCGATGTTCCCCGTTAATGACACCAAAAATGTTATCACACAATCCATACTTTCCCAAAGAATAAAGAAAATTAGGCTTATATTGATGTAACATGGAGGTATCCCTATCACTTTCACCCCAATAGGGTACCTCTTTTTCTTTAGGAGGAGGAAAACCTCACTCCAAGGGAGACGTCCCAGGACCTAGTTGGTTGATGAAAGGAAAAAAAAAACACGGTGAAAACCCACCCCTCTCTCTTGGTCACTCAACAAAAGAAGTTAGTTGGGTAAAGTTTAAAGGGACAAGGGAAAATGAAAGTAGGTTTGTACCTTCCCTTTACCAATGAAACATCAAACGTTAGTAGTAACAATGATATCAACGATTATAATTGATGACTTCTTAGACAAATTATGTGTTTCTAGTACAAGGTATATATAAAGTTGAGATTATAGCAGCAACAATGTATCTTGAAATTGAAAGTTATGATGACAAGACAATATAGAAAAGGGCTTGCAAACTTGATAATACTTCTTCACTCACGATTTTAAAGATTAACACAAGTCAATAAATGACTTAAATGGATATCCAAACATTTATAACAACATTAATTAATGATGGTGACACCAATGGAAACCACTTCAGAAAAGTACTATATAATAAAGCAATAAGACACTACTTCAATTTCCAATGATTATATTTTTCTTAGTAGAAATTCTCAATGGTTTTGTGGATGATTTTAGGGTTGTTAGGGGCTGCAAAAGTGGTTGTAACAACAACTATGACAACAATAACAACTTCAGAATTTGCACTTTAGAAAGGCAATTAAACACACACTTTAACACTTATTGATAGTACCTTACCTTATACAAATTATGGGATGACTTAGATGGTTAGTAGGCTGATTGATGCAGGAGCATTGCTCCAAGCCAGCTATGTGCCAACCAGCTAGCACATCAAGCACACATTCAATGGAAGGAGAGAGGTGCAACCCTCTCGTTTTTTTTCAAATTTTGAAAATGTATTAAATGTTTGTAAGGTTAGTAGAGCCAAACTGTGCCTTTGAGCATGTTGTAGTTAGAGTCGCCTTAATGGATGACATGTTGATGGGGATATAGATACAATTCGGATTAGATGGCCCATTCAATGTAATTCATTGTAAATAATGAGAGTCGATAGAGAAGGTAGAGAAGAATAGAGGGAATAGGCAGAAGAGAAGAAGTTGTGACTCTGTTGCAGTCCAAGCTCACATTGTAAAGAGGCATTTTCATATTAATACAATCAGAGCATTTTTTCCTGCATATTATTCTCTATATGTTGATGAATGTTTTTATGTGTTTATGATATGCTATAGATGTATGTTAGATGTGCATTTGCAGGGATAGATAGATTTTTCTATCTGTGGGTTTACTGATTTTACGTCTAGTTCTTTATGGCTTCATGCAAGAGGTTGCATGACATAATACTACGGGTTCTATAAGCCAGTGCATAGAGTGCACTTCTGAATTCTGCAGAATTTAGACAAAGACGTGCTAGGAGGGTGCACTAGAGGAAGTATTAGACCCAGGGAGAAGCCTCAAGGTTGTTGAACACCTTGGAGGTAAGACTGTGCATAGGAAGGCACGTAGAAGACAGAGTCACTGAGGATTTTGGAGAACTCTGTCAGGTGGCCATTGAGTTGGTGCAAGTGTACACAGAAGGAACTCTTGTTTGAGTTCAGAGAGAAGAGAAGTGTCTCAGGGGGAGACACTCACAGGGTTACTGAACACCCTACAGGCTCAACAAAGTGTGCTTGAGAAGGAAGTTTCCAGAGGGCACTTACATCCCTTCAAGGAGAGAAAGGGACAGAGACACTTTGAGGTCAGAGCCATAGATAAGCTCAGAAGAGATAGCACCATTTCATGCAAAGGTTCTGCAAGAGGTTGCAGAGTCTGAAGGAACCTTTGAGGTTCAAAGAAATAAATCTTAGGAGGAGGAACACCTCTTAGAATGCAGGTGGGAGCCAAGGTTATAGGCTTCACAGTAGAGACAAAGGCCGAGGCATTTTGGAGTAAGAAATATTCCAAGGGAAAGGAAGAAGGCCATGCTCAAGATAGAGCACAACTGTCGTTAGATTAGCCGGAGAGACGAGATATGGGTCATTGAAGTCTACGTCTAGATGCACGTAGGAAAGTTCACAAGGAAGAGAAAGAGATCTAGGCCATCAGATCTAGTGCAAAGGACTGATAGTCATCAGACCTGAAGGAAGGCACATGGAGTTTAACCTCTGGGAGGTCGTGCAGGAGAGCAACTAAAACAGATGGTGGAGACACTTCATGGAGAAGTGAAAAATCTCGTGGGCCATTGGATCTCGCAGAGAAGCGAGGGGATTAAGGCTGAGTATCTTCCGATACTCTAAAGCTCAGAAAGGATAGTGACCGTCAGATCCGGATCAACGATAGCCATTGATCTCATACAAGAAATCACAAATTCGGGGTTCATGAGTTTGGAGGGCAGACCAAATTCTTGGTTTCATGAAGTCCTGAGTTGTGAGGAGTAGGGAAGGAAATCCAGACCGTTGGATCCAAGCCATAGGAGAACCATTGGATTAGAACCTCCGCGTGGTATCGCGTATCGGGGGTTCGGGGGTTGAAAGAATTTATTTTCGACTGTAGAAGTCATGAAGTGCGAGCACCGAGGGCTCGTGCAAACACATGTCACATCCGTCAGTTGGGGACCACGTGGTTGACAGGTGGCATAACAAAAAACACCTAGAGAAAGGTGGTAGACACACATCGCCTTGGAAGGAGTCAACCCATTGTTGACCTTTCGCGTTTTGGGGATTTGTAAAGGAGGAGCACGAGGGTTCAACACTCCAACTCGCGAAGTTGCGAGTAGTGCTAAAGGAGTCAACCCATCATTGAGTTATCGTTCTTCGGGATTTCGCAAAGGAGGAGCACAAGGGTTCAACACTATAACTTGCGAAATCGCGAGTTGCGAGTAGTGCTAGGACTTATCCCTAGCTGGTGGTTATGTTTGGAAGGCGTTAACAAGGAAGATCCATACCCGTATCACATATCGGGTATCGACGTTTGGAGAAAGAGGAGTCGAGGGTCTACGACTCACAAACTCTTGAGTTGTGAGAGGCGCTTGTGCTAAGGCTTGGTTGTGGTTGCATGGAGACATAAGGCTCACGCCTGGTGTTAAGTTGCACAGGGAGGGTTTTCACAAAGGACCTGTGGATCGGATTCGTGAGGTTTCAATAGGGATCCGAGGGAGCTGCTTCGACTTGAGGAGAATTTAGAACGATCCTGTGTGGATCTCAGACAGAGGGTTGGGGTTCTGCGTCACTGATATAAGATGAAAAATGATAGATGTAGTAGTGATTATGATAGCAACAAATTGGTTGTTAATATTTCTAGGTTAGGTTAGCAAGTTAGTTAAGGTTAGTAGAGTATCAAGTAGGGAATTGAGCTTGAAATTTGATGATCCTTGTCAAATTTCAAAGGAGGATGACTAGTTCCTTTCTATGGTAATGGAGTCAAATATGGTGACTTCTTCTAAGGCTTCTTATTGATGATAATACACAAAAGTCTAAGAGGGAAAAAATCTAGGAGGAGTAGCAACTTAAGTCCTCCTAGATATTGACCTTAAGAAATAAAGTGCTAGGGTGTAGTAACTTATAGTCCCTAGCGCCTTTCTCTCCTTATCATTTTTTAGGAGTAAAACTTGTGCAACAATAACCTAATGCAAACCTCTAGAGTGATAACACTTTAGGGCTCTAGGGTTTCACTAGTTACTAGATCAATTTAGTCAAAGCTTGGCAAATAAAAAGTAAGAAAGTAGTAACTTAAGTTTCTTACTTCAAGCATTAAATACACCATGCAATTTCATAATCTTGTATGATAAAATAAAACCATACAATAATCATTCAATAGATGACAAAATGTATATTATACGTACTTGCACCAGTAATAATCATGAATATACCATGCAAGATCACTATAAAACTCCAAAAATTGATCCAAGTTGCAAAGATAAGCCTTAAACAAGAGTGGCACCTCACTATTTCAGCCAATAACCCTAATAGGGTGAAAATTTCATACCTCCTTGTATCCAAGGACAAGTTATGTTGAAAATGAATGTCACTTTCTACTTATTTATACAAAATTTAACCTAAAATTAATTTTACTTCATAATTACTGGGCCGACCTCGCTATCTTTTTACACAAATTAAATCTGGACAAAATAAAATTAATTTTCATTTAAGAATCACTCCATGGGTGATGTCATGCCACTCTAGGGTGATGTTGAGCTCTAAGTATGGAACACTTGGCAAGGAAGATGAAATGTTGGGCCTCCAAAGGCCTAGAACACTGTCCATATGTGCCAATGCCTCATGATGACATTCAATATCAATGGATGACGTCTAGGGTATCCATGATGATGTCTAGGAACCTCAAGGGATAACTTCCATGTGGGAGGAGCAATATCCCCTAGTTCTATTTCTTCCAAGGTGCCTCCAAAGGCAATGTCATTCTTTCTCCCGGTGAAAGTTTTCAATCCTTGTCATTCCCCTTGGCTGGGGTCTCAACATCCATCGGTGGGATTTGAGACCTATGAAGGTCTGATATAATCATTCCCCCATGTGCACATGTCCACTAGGAAAGGTGATACAACAACAACATGTACACCCTCCATGGGTTCATAAGTCACAGGGATCATAGCATGTAAATCACATAAAATAATTAAATTACCCAAACATGTTCATCAAACCCCCCTTAACCCAAACAATTTCTCAAAGACATTATGCAATTTGATAAGTTAGGTTTGTATAAGGTCTCAGGGTTTCATATTGGGATAACCTCTCTTAAGTTTGGGGTGTTTCCCAGGTGGGATCTAGTCCAAGTCATGTAAGTGTATGAGGTGGCATATGATAAATATTTGGGCATGGAGTGCATGTGATAATAGGGAAATGTAAAGTCTTACCTGTGGGTGCCTTTGTACAGGGTGAGATGCACCTTGTAATGAATGCAATTTTTTCCCAGCCCATTCATTTCCTTTTACTCTTAGCTTTATTTCTTTTGATCATTTTCTCTTGTGCTTCAAGAAAATAGTTGAGGGCCACTGTCCTCGATTGATGACCAGAGGTGAAAACGTTATCCACAAAAATTTCACGTAAAGGAGAAGGTTGGATTGTGATGATACCCTGTTTCTCTTGGCTATTCCACCAAGAGACACTACCTTGGCTTGGTGACCAAATAGGTGGTAGTGTCATACCACTACATTCCCATGGCTATAATAGGCTGGCTCGTGATGAGACCTCTTATCCATCAACTAGTACCTTGAGTGCTTATGTTATATTATGGATCCTCCTTTCTCACTGAGAAGTGTTTCAATTCTTTCTCGAGGATCCCTGGGTGAAGCATCTCGAAGGTTTCAACATTGGCTTTTAACTCTTGCTGACTAATTTTACCCTCTGGGCCTTTAGACCCTTCTCCCCACAAGGTAAGTTACGACCCTTCCTAGTGTCCAATTGCAATGCCCAAACAAGGATAGTTTATATGGAAGGAATAAATATGGAAAGTGGTAAGTATGGAGGGAACGGACGATGAATTTTCACAGATCCATCCAGTAACAACCCATCCTAAAGGAAAATCAATTTACTAGGGAATCATGTCACCCTTCCAGGTATGAATGAGGCAAAGAGCATAATTTCCAAGAAAACGTCATGAAATGAAGAAAGATTCAATACAACATGTTCAAGTTATTCAAAAATTAGAGTGATACATACCATGATACCCGTGTTAGTATCACTATTTGCAGTGTCAAATTTTGACCTAAAGGACACTACAGGAAGTTCCTATAGCGCCCTGTTTTTCAAGAAAATGGCATAGTTTTAGTTTTTTTGTGTGATGGATGATGGTGAAACATGATAATTACATTATCCCACACCCTAAAATACACACACGACATGAATAGTGAGGCAACAAAAGGTAATGATAAGCCATAATGTCATGAAATATCATATGATATGTTTTTCGTTATAACAAGAAGATGGGGTTTGGAGATGGTTTTTTGATTCTTAAGGATGAATTTAAACATTGTTTGTCCTTCAGACACCATTTGTGATGATCAGAAAAGAGTTTTGGAATAGTCTTATATGAAAAAGGAGAAAATAGATTGCTGAAAATAGGGGATTTTCTGGAAATGGCTGTTTTTGTAGTTAAGTTCAAACTCAGTCTCTGACCAAATGAAGAGAAATTTGTGAAAAAAAAGAGGCTTTTATAAAAAAAATCTCATATACAAAAGCGTCTCTCAGGTTTTACACAAATGTCAATTTTTCAGAGATACAAGCAGATCTTTACAACTCATGTTTCAAATTTGAAAATTATGGAATTTTCTGTTTTAGTCATCAACTTTGGGCACATATTACGACGTGATGGAGAGGTATTTTGAAACAATGAAAGAGGATTTTGTCAAAAATAGACCCAATAACAAATATCTCTCTCAATTTTTACACAATGATCATGGTTTGGTAGATAGGAAGTGATTTTTCGGCCCTATTTTTCGTAAATTCACCATATGTTGTAAAAGGGGACAATCATCCCTTAGTTCGGTTCCACATGTGCCAAGAGGAGGTGTCAAGTTAGGAAGACACATGGATTTTAAAGGAGGATATTGTTTCTGAACATCCTCAAATATTTGATATGATTTGAATGTATTTAATGCTCTAAATTTCAAACCCTAGATTTTAGGTATGGGAATGATTTTCCATATTTTTTGTAATCTTGTTGATATGACTAAGTGAAAATTAGACCTTAGGAGGTGTCATATATATATATTTTGAGTAGATTAGATCCAAACTTTGAGGATATAGTTTTTATCTCATATAAATATAAATCTCATGGAAAATCATATGTAAATAGGGGGGATAAATTCAGTCCAAGGGACTGAGAAAGAGCTACAGAGGGGGGGATAATTGTTTTGGCTTGATAATTTTATATCTAAAAACAATTTTGATTCAAATTGCCTATGTAAATAGTTCAGCTGATTATAAAGTTAATGGTTAGTTTGTGTGTTCTTCCTTTGTTTATCATTTTTCTTATGTCTTCTGAAACACTCTGTTGATGTTATATGATTGTATAACAAATGCTTATGTGCTGAAAAGGTTGCTTTAAGGGATATTCATGAATCTTTTCCACATTGGTGTTTCTCCTCCTTAAATATTATTTGGAATGGATTTCTAGATAAAGGTTTATTCTGCTGCTGCATAAATACATTAAGGAACAAGATTGTTTATTAGTGTAATTATCATCTTTGTCTTTCCTTTCTCCCAACCACATCATCCAAAACCTTAAACTACTAATCATTATTTTTATTTACCTAACTTGTTGCACCTAGATAAGTGATATTAATAGATCATACCATTATATGCTTTCAAACAAAGAAATAATATATTCATCTCTAAAACACTTATTGAGCATTTTGAAACAAGGTGTGCTAACAGTCTTGAGTTGAATTCTAGTGCTAACATATTTTGGTGTCGTTGCCAGGGACAAAGTTGAAAATATTCCCTGGGAGAACGACATTGATTTGATCCAGCTTTAGATGGTGAACTGAAGCAATACACATATAGACTGCAATACTCTTTCACCTGGCGACTCCACAATCTAAGACTCCCCTAGAGGAAAAATCCTACTAACAGAAGAATGAAAGAATGGAAGGGAAAAACCTGGTATCAACTCATTAGCTTTCTCCATGAAAGTTTGTTCTTCTTCATCAACTCATTCCTGTATTTCCCTTTGCATGTAAAGAGGATCATCCTATGTTTTGTTTATTTAGATGATTGCAAGCCTACAGATCCATATTATTCACTCATTAAAGAATATTTGTCCTCTTCATGCACTATTGACCTTGATTTAATCCCATCATGTCAACCTATTGATAAATTTGAGGTATATGTTTCAATTTCTCATGAAGTTGACTCATATTGTAAACCTGTGGATTACGAAGTTGATATACCTTTTGAGGTCCCTATTGAAACTTCCAATCAACTAGTTGACCTTTGTGTTCAACCTATTGAAGCTCAATTAAGAATCAATTTTTTTTTTAAACCTTTCAAGTTGCCTCCTATCCCAAATTCTTACCCTCCCATATTTTTTGAATACCTTCATGTGTTCAAAGGAGATGTTCATACTGCATCTAAAAAGAACATGGAATTTTTTGAGGATTTTGTTGATAATTTCAAAATCATGCATGAGGATGTTATCTTGAGGTTATTTTCCAAATCCTTGGTCGGGGATGCTGCTTTGTGGTTTAGAAATATGAAGGCTTGTTCTATTTCTTTGTGGTCTGATTTTCATCGTGTATTCTTGAGATATTGGGGTGAAAAAAAATATGTTGATCAATATATATCTGAGTTTTATTCCTTGAAGAAGAGAAGAAATGAGACTATCGCCCAGTTCAAATGGAGATTCCACAACTTCTATCTTAGCATGCTTGATTGCATTTGACCATCTGAAGTTGTCGCCAAGCTATTTTATATTGCAGCTCACCATCATCTTGTTTTGGTTTTATTCCTAAGAGAGAGAATGTATTCATCTTTAGAGAAGGTGTATATAGATGCAGAGAAGATTGAAAACAACCTTCGAGTTTGTGGAAATCTCTTGGATCAATTCTGGGTTGAAGATTTGCATGTACATGGACATGAGGATGTTTATGAACATAAACCAGATTTGGGACATCTTTCTACATCATTTTCAGATTTCAATTCTTTTTTTCAGGTCTTGAAATTGTCAAATATGATTTTTGTACTGTTGATAATGCAGATGCACGTGCTCATAAATTATATCAAAAAAATGAATTTACAGATAAGGTTGACTATTTTTCTAGTTATGAGCCAAGAGGTGATTGGGATAAAAAAGGTCATTTTATAGATGATGATTTGCCTTGTGGAAAGTTTTTTGCTGATCATAGTAGGAATATTTTTAATCCTACTATTAAAATGTCACATGAT
>ML864094.1:12518-22657 GCA_009831015.1 Picea engelmannii | reverse complement strand
TTAACTATTAAACACAATACAAAAGACACATAATTAATTAAAATAATAAATAGACCAGTTAAAATATTATATGATATCAAATAAAGTTCTCCATGTTTTATTGACCAAATAACATAAAAGCTGAGATCCGAGTAAACGTGACATCATGCACAATATTGGAAATCCACAGATATGACTGTGAAGGTTGTTGGTTTCCCTTTATAACCAAAATACCATTTGTCTCTGTAAGCAATGCAGGTAGACGGTGCACATATACTCCCCCATGACGGAGCCGCCACATGCGAGCAATCGATTTTTAAGTTACAAGCAGAACAAGCTTGACAGTTGTTGGTCACTTCCGCCACCGAGAAATTGTTGGGGTCGTTTGTAGCGGGGGATGAAACTATTTGAATATCACTCACTGAGCACCCTGCTATTTTCTCAACAACGTTACATCATTCAAAATCGATCAGTGAGATATTCAAGATTTGAAATAAATGATTTAAATATACAAAAAAATTGATAAAACTCTCACCTGCATCGAGTCTAGACTCGTTCAATTTCTTCACGTGGTGGCCACTTGAATTAGTTTGGGAGTGTCCTTCAATATTGCCCTTCAAAGCCAACGCGTTGGTAGACCAAAAGAGGTGTGACGAGGAGAGAAATATAACGACGAAAAAGATACTGTGAAAAGCCATTGTTATTGCTCTCCTCCGCCACTGAAAACGAATAGCTATTCACATCCTCCTTCGCCCTTAAATAACCCGAGTCTGGGAGGGGAAGGCTGCTTTAAATCAAAATTGCTAAAATAAATTTAGCAATAAAATGCTTTACATGGCCGGGCAAACTTTGTTTTGTTTCAAAGAGAGATTATTACTAATTGTGTAAAACTGTGACATTCTATGGGGATCGCTATTTGGGTTAAATATTTAAATGAAAAATGCAATGGAAATCTGAAAATCCTGCTCTAGCTTTTCCTTTTGTTTTTTGGTTTTTTTAATGGACATACTTAATTTGGTTAGAAATTAAAAAAAAAAGAAACATTCTATGAAAGATCGCTATTTCATTGGAGGGTTAAATATTTAAATGAAAAATGTAATGGAAATCTGAAATCTAGCTATAGCTTTTGCATTTGTTTTTTGCTTTTTTAATGGACATACTTAATTTTGTTAGAAATTAAAAAAAACAATTATTATAATTGCAGATTGATTGAGTAGTGATTATTTATGCATTCAAAATATAATTTAAACAACAGAAAATCTATAATTAATGTTAAAAGATAGAAGTTTTAAACAAGGTCTAATACTATATATTAGTATATTAATTTTTAAGTGGTAAAAAATAAAGAAAAATATATTGTTACTAATGTAAATTTATTTTAGATTTGGATTTATAAATATTCAAAAACATCACATTTTTTAAAATGTAAATTTTATTGTTATTTAATTTTACTTCATGTGTTAATTTCTCTATATTAAATTTTACACTAAGTAAAAACATGATATTTTATAGATATTTAGTCTAATTGTTTTAGGTTTTAGTCTTTTTTTCAATATAATTTATTTAATTTTTTCTGAAATTGTTGGATTTATAGATTTGAGTGGTTATTTATCTATAATCAGAGTGCCCCAAGGGTTTGTCAACACTTTGCATCATTTATGCATTCATAATTGCAATTTAAACAACACAAAATTGTGATTTCTTGCAGATTTATGTGGCGAGATTGCAAAAATTACCAAAACCTAGAGTAGTTAAACAACACCCATTTATATTAATTTATTTTTTAAAATATTTCTATGTATATATATTTTTATTTAGTTATCAATTATTTATTTTCATTATCAAAGTATAAAACATCTCATTACTCTTAATGCAATTACATATATATAATATACCTATAACTAAATATTAAAATTTTTAAAATCTTAATTAAAAATTTGGTGTTAAGTGTAATCAACAAACATTTATTCAATTGATATTTTAAATGTTTCAATCCTTATTCATATTTACCAATTTGATTTATTTAATCCTTTGAAAATGGTTGTAGCACAACTCCAACTTAAGTTTTTTTTTTTGTAAGTAAATGATATTGTATTACCTTAAAGAAACATCATGTCAATACAATGATCTATTGTTCTGCCACATGCATGGAAACCAGAACTAGAAAACAAGACATGGCTATTTCCATGCACCAAAGTTTTAACAAAACTAAAATTAACTGGTTCGTGTGGAACAAAATGAAAGAAAAGATAGAGGTGTGGCGAACCCATGCGTCCTTCATTGTTGTAAGTGAAGCCAAACAGTTGGTTGCAAGTCAAACATCCCTTCTGAGCTGGTGCACTTGACATGGAGTCGAATAGGAGGTCCATGCGTCTGTTGAGGATGATCTGATTGTGAATTTGGTCCTCCAGGTTCCGACACATCTCGAAGATTAGTTGAAGGTGATCATCTGAAAAAAAACATGGGTTGAGCAAAGGCTGTTCAGTTTTCCCAACCATTTCCTCATGAGGAACTGCGACTACATCAAAATCTGTTTGTGGAGTTTCTTCCATGGCCAGTCCTTGGGTGGTATTTCATGCTATCCAATCTATCAACCATTTGGGGGGAATTTCTTCCTCAACCACACAACCTCCTGGCTCCATTGTTGGGTGAGCCGGGGGGATGGTGATGATGAAAGGCTCTGGGTGAGCTTCAACGGTTTGCAGCCCGTGAGGAGGAATTTCTTCCTCAACTGGGAAACTCCTATAATCAGGCATGGTAATCAAAGAGTTTAGGAGGCGAATTCAGGACGTTGAGAGCAGGCTGAGGAATCTCAAGCCAATTATGGTCGGTGCTAGCAAAGATGGTAGGTGGAATAGAGGGATGCGAGGGGTCTAGGCGATTGTGTCGAGCTATGCAACTGTAATAATTCGTCCCTCTTTTGGGATTACCTTGATCTCTCGGCATGGTGGGGGAGTTAGACACAGAAGGGGACAAAAAGGAAAACCAGGGTTCTGGTCCAATGAAGAGCAGGCTAGGGGCACGACACAGGTGAGTTATAGATTGAAAATTCTCACCAGCAGTGGGATGGAAGCTGTTGGATAGAGAAGAAAGTGTTTGTGGCAAGGAGGCTTGGAATACCAGATGAGCATGAGAGCCAAAGGAAAGTGATGAATGGGAGACTGCCTATGGGAGCTTACCTTCGTAAAATATTTTGAGGTGGCTGAGAGGAGCGTGAAGACGAAGGTGACGCCAAACAAATGCTTTGTACCTGCTCTAATGCTCCGTAACTAGTTTGCGTAGAGATCCATTAAATTTTCTTTGGCATACCAACACACTAACATCAATGCAACATTAATGTCAGTCATGCTGGGTATGCTATATGTGAGGTTGCACCGCATGAGTTCCAGGTTGCTTCTGCTGGCCAGATGTCACCTCATCCGAGGAACTCCAAGTTAAGTTAGTAAAAGGTTATTTTTACATATTTTTAGATAATTAATTTTTAAGTGAGTAATCTAAAATATAATTGGAAATCTAATATTTTTTTTCACCAAGAAAAATTTCATTTATATTCTAATAAATATAAAAAGTTACCTTTAGTATATAACCCCAATTAAATTTAGCAACTTCCCAACAAAATCAAGAAGTCCCCCAAATTGCTCTCACCTTACAACTTACATGCACAAAAAGCATGAACAACATCTAAACACCAAACACAAAATAAAGAAGATTAGAAAATGTCTAAGTGCCTTTGACCCAAGGCACTGTCCATTATATCATAATAGAATATTCAACTTTCCATAATATGGAGAGCATGCTTTGACATCATATCAACCATATCCGCATCCTAATTGAATTCTCTATATATGTGGTTGAAATTGATATAAGAAAATTCCAAAATCATGTTACCAATATTCAACCATACAATGATGATCTTTGAATCCCCCACACCTGCAAATGATAAATATGTAATCTCATCGCCATCAATAGAAGAGCCCAAACTCCCATTAGTTGACCACCAATATTCGTGCCAACACCACAATTGAACCTCCACTTGTAACTGATTGTAATTGATTGAACCATTTATTTAAATCATCACACCATCTCCACACTTCAAATCCTCGTGATGACAATCTCCATCAAACCATCCAATAGGTATATCAATTGCTAATACAGGCGGTCTGATAAGTCTTGTTTTGGAACTCTTAACAACTTGAAAGTTCTCAAGCAAAGCGAACACCCGAAAGAAAACAACTCTATCAAAAACCTTGCCTCCCTAAAAAATCATTAAGTTTCTATGTAACCACAAGTGCCAAGCAAATAAAACAAAAAAACACTTTAAATCGAGGAAAAAACATCCTAACTTGAAGAAAATATTCCAATCAAAACTCAATTTAAGATATGATAACACCTCTTTCCAAATACACATTATATCTTTTTAGCAACAATAATATCATTTTTATTATAATCATTTAAAACTTAAATGATTGTTTTATTATTAATATAAAGTATTAAACACATATAGTAAATAAATGTTTTATTATTAATCCTGTGAATGATGGAGTTCACATAAAATAAAATTGTAAACATATAAATGAAAATTTTATACAAATTATTTATTATTTTAGTTTTTAATATAAAATATTTTTTTTTTATTATTTTAATTTATTGAAATAAATAATAAGGCATAAGTTTTTTCTTCTCATGTTCAAGGTTAAAGGTTAGTTCAATTGTTCAATGTTAGTTTAATTGGTTTATAATTAAACTGAGATTTCATGCTTGTTGTTGGTCAGATCTTTTATTTTTTTATTTTTCTTGATCTCCCTAAAAACCTAATATTATAAAAAACAAAATAAAAAATATGAAAGATTATATAATATAAAATATATTGTTTTGAAAATATCATATAAAATAAAATTAATAAAATATTTAATTATTAAAATAAAAAAATAAAAATATTAAAATTAAAAAATATATATTAATTGATATATATTTAAAGGGTTAAAGATAATTTGAAGTGTCCCATATATATCCAAATTAGATTTCAACTTCAAAATATTTTTCATAATATAAATCTTTTTAACTTTGTAAGTCATCAAAACTATAATGATCTTGAAACATTTTTCCTAATATTTTTGAATAATCCAAATAACATTTTTAAAAAATTCAATTAATCTATTACCTTTCTTAAAGTTTAATAAACTAATCTTAATTTAGGTGAAAATTAACCACCACTACCATAGTCATATCTCTTCTTTTAATAATACATATTAAATTTCCTTTTATTGAAAAAAATAAAAATATAAAAATTATATATTTAAAAAAGGTAAAATTAAATTAATAAAATATTTAATTAACAAAAATAAAAAATAATATAAAAAAAATAAAAATTATATTTATATGACTAAGTTTATTTCTAAAAGATAAATAAAAAAGTATATTGTTCGTATATGCAATTATACAGCTTTGCTTTATACAAGATCATTAAAAGCTCTCATGGATATGCTTATGCTTACCGTTATATAGATCCTAGTGCATTAAATGTTTTTAAATGACCAACATCAATTTTGAGTTATGATAAACTTCTATGCAATTTATGTGACACCTTTGCAACATTAGTGGCACGTCATAACTTAGAAGGAACGAACATGTGACATCAATGTTTAAGTGCAATCATGTGTTTTTCTAATTTCGTATATTTATTAAGACAATAAATAATGAAACAAAAATAATATGAAAACAAACAATGAAATAAAAATAATATGAAAAATGAATGGCATAATAATTCTTTTCAAATATATATAGCAAAAACAAAAGATGTTATATGTATTCATTTTTCAACTCTAAATATCATCTAGAATTATTTGTTACCAATATATCATTTGTTACTAATATATCAAATCATGTAAATTATTATTAAAGTGAAATAAAGTAAAAATAAAATTTTATTATCGTCATTGATGTCTTATAAAATTAAATTTTTGATGAAACATTGCATGTATATAATTATTTTTAAAACATAGAAGAAGTTACAAGTTTGAATGCAACTTTATGATCTCTCCTATGATATTAGAGATTCACAAAGGTGGAGTAGTGATGAAGGATGCAATTGCTAACTATGTAAGTGACAAAGTATATTGGCATGTTTCTTTTTTTTTCAGAGTGAGACATAGGTCTAGTACCTTTCATTTTTGCATAGCATTAGTTGGTGCAATGTGTATCTCTTCTATTGTTGTGGTGCATGACATTGCAATGAAGGTATGTGGTTTGGATGTTGAAGCCTGCAATATATATCTTACTATTTTCCAAGTCAATAACATCAAAACTAAATATATGGCAAGGTCCTTTGGCATTGATGAAGGTGTGTAGATTGATGTTTGAAAGTACTTTGACTTTCATTATGGGTTCATTTAGGTATGGATTCAGAGATTTAATAGAAGTAAAGTTTGGGGGTGTTTTTTTTATTTCTAATGGTAGTTTTCCATAATCACTTACATATTTAATGAATCTTGGGTCACCAATGATCCTAGATATCAAATTCTACATTTGTGATTCATGAACTATCAAAATCTTGCCCAAAAAAAATATAAAAATAATGTAAAATTACCACTTTAATTATTAATCATATATTAAGTAGTTTAAAATGTGGCTAATGTATTTGTAATAAAAGTAACATTAAACACAACATATTATATATGTACAATTATTTTTAGAAGTAAATGTATGAAAATGTGTGTGTGTTTTTTTTAATCATCATTTTTTATAAATATAAGTAATAAATAACATATGTCAAATATTTTAAATATTATATTTAAAAAAAAACTTAATTTTGTAAACTATAATTGAAATTAAATAATATTTATTGTCATAAATATATTTATGAATATAAGTAATAAATAATATATGTCAAATATTTTAAATATTACTTTTCTTTTAAAGAAAGCTTAATTTTGTAAACTATAAATGAAATGAAATAACATTTATTATTATAAAGTGTGTATATAATTAATGTATGTAAATATACTATTTTGTAAATTAAAATTAGAATTAAATAATATTTATTATTATAAAATGTGTATATATAATTAATGTATGTACATATATTTAATATATTTAAAATGTAATTCTACATTTTTAGTATTTAGGTTTTGAATTACAAATAATGAAACATATTTTAAATAAATATATAATTAAAAAACAAACATAATATTCAATTTTTTATTTAATATAAACATAAAATATGTATATTTTTGAAACATAATTATATATGAAAATTATGAAAATATCTATGTTATATAAAAATAGATAATTAGTATAATATAGTTAAAGTTAAAAAGTTGGAAATATTCATTTTCTTCAACTATGCATTTATGCATTTAGTGGGAGTTCCAATTTTTTTTCTTTTAATATTATTAATTGTTTTTTCTTTATTTACACTAGCTTTGATAGTCATGTTCACAAAAGCTTTAAGACCATTTTGAAATAATGTTTCACTTCATGTTTCAATGTGTCTTCCACACTCTCATATATTATTGCAAATCCTTTAGAACTTTTTTTTATGGAAACCATAGATGAATATCATTTGTGTATCATAATCATTAAATTTCTTTGTAATTTCTTGTTTCAAGTGTGATATAGTCAACTTTTTTTTGAAAATGTATAAAATGTTTCTTTAAAAGCTAACACTAAAGAAGAATAAAAACAATGTTGTAAAAGTTGGGAATAACTAATGCGCAATAATACATATAGTGGAGTGAAATTGAATCCAATGGAATAGATGTTCACATATTTTCTAAAATTAAAAATAAGAAAAATAATTGTGGATGATCTAATGGCATTGAGTGATCTAGCTAGATCTAAAATTTACAACCTAAGTTGTCTAATTATGCAATGAATGTGAACAAGATAAAATATTTTAATACAAAAACCCATTAGACACTTTCCCTCATTTCTAAGTGGGAAAACCCATCTGACACTTCTCCTCATTTCAAGAATGGTACCCATGGGATTTCTGGATAGTATGCTCATTTAAGAGTTGAACATGTCAACCTAAGTGGAATAAAACACCCCTCAACATAAACCACTCGAACTCAACCTAATTTACTATTTTAATATTTTACTTACAATGATTTTATTTTATTTTATTTTTTAAATTATAATTAAAAAACATATACATTAAAATATATTACACTTATCAATTTTCAATTACAATTGTATTTTACTTATTTACTTATTTTATATTGATTAGGTTTTATTTTATTAAAAAAATTTAATTGAGAAAAGTGTTTAAAGCAATTTTTTAAAATGAATAAACAAATAATAGAAAATCAATATTTATAATTTTATACAAAATGAAAAATAAGTTCTTTTAATTTGTAAAGTTCCATATCTCACTCCACCTAATGTGGAGAGAAATGAACTTAGTCCTACCCTGAAACAATATTCTTAAGAATGCAGCGTTGGATACAACTTCACAAAAGTAGCCAAATAACCTAACATATTTCAATATGTTAGAAAAGAAAAACATTTATAATATAGAAAAGAAAAACACTTATTAAATATTTAAGTGAAAAGTTTTATATTGTTTTAAAATTAAGATTTGAATTTTTATTAAAAATAATTATTTGTTTTCAAAAACATAATTATAAATTTGCTTAGTTTCAATAATTATTATTTTTTTTTTCAAAATTACAGTAACACTTTAACATGTTTAACACTTTAACATGTTTTTTTTTTTTATAGTATATTTACATCCAATTTTGTAAATTAATGAAAATATTTCCTCACACATTTTTCTTATTAATGAAAATATTGTCTAGCACATTTTTCTTAAAAATGAAAATATTATCTAGCACATTTTTTAGAAAGAAAATAACAGGTTGAACAAATTGATTTGAATATCTTCTTTCTCAATGATATTTAAACCATATTACAAAATATTTGTATTGTAGCATAATATTTCAAGACTCAATATATTTGTTTTGTGTTGTATGTATGAAAGTTTTCTTGGCAATCACATTTTTGACATTCATAATAATGTTTTTCAATAATTATATAAGGAATTAAAGTTTCATGAAATTATTATTAAGAAATTTGATCACTCTTCCACTAAACATTGTTTTGATGGAAAGAATTAAAATGTGATATCAACAAGTTCACTTAATTGATAGTTTGATCCCATATGAAACCTCTAGCCTCAACCATACATTTCTTACATGATATTTTCTTCAATGCTTCTTCTAAGGTCTTCTTCATATTTTCTATTGCTTCATTCATAGTTATAAAATCCTTTCCCTTCTAATAAATTTGATCCTATTTAAGCTTTCAATTGTTTCTTCCTTCTCTTCCAAATAAATATTCAATTTCTGTGCCTATTCTTTCTCAATTTCTTATGAAGATGATTAGAAAGGTCAACGGTTCTACTAGTACTAGTACAATGCTAAGTTAAACAATTCATAACTATTATTTTGGATTCTTCATTACTCAATGCACCTATTTACAAAAGGTCCATTTTAGAGAATGAATAAATCCATACACAAATTCAAAAATTAATCAATAAAGGACATATTGACATAGCTTCTCTCCTTAGGAAAGTCCAATCATCTTAGTTCCTAAGAAATGTGACATGGCCCATGTACATTGACCACTGAGCTCTCAATCATATTTTAGTGAAGAACGGGTATCATTTCACAAGAATAAATGATCTATTGGATTTTTTAAAGGATGTTGAGTTCTTTACCAAACAAAACATCAACTCAAATATCACCAAATCCCAATAAAGTCATTATATGTTTAGAAAAATAGATTCAAAACCAAGGTTTGTTTTAAAGGCTAGTCATACCTTTCGGTTTAACAAAGATACTTTCTATTTTCATGAGGTACATGGATGATGTTATTTGATCTTCTTTAAGGAAATTTGTCTTTTTTTCGTTGGAAAAAAAGCATAATTTTATTTCAGTAGGTGTGAACACAATTACATTTTGTAGATGCACTTTGGGTGCATTCTTGTAGTGCTTTGAGCCAATAGTGTTGACTATTACATACTAATTTTTCCTTTCGGCTACATTATGAATGTTCTTAAAAAAAGCTTACATATTCATGACTATTTAGATAATTACAATCTATACAACATACTATGTTCGGTAAGCTACAAAATAACTTTGAACTATTTAAAAGACTGG
>ML864094.1:0-12502 GCA_009831015.1 Picea engelmannii | reverse complement strand
AAAACAAAACTAGATCTATAATGTAATGTCTATAGGCAAAAATTTAGTTGTATCCTTGATTTGTTGTGAAATTGATAATTTTATCCTTGCGCTGGAAGGCCGCCTATAAAATGTCAATGGAAGATATAAGTTTGTGTTCCATCCTTGAATTCTAAAAATTTTCATTGGCCCAAAGACAAATGGATGCCCTCTTTCGACCTATGGTCCGCTTCCTCATTTATTTCCCTGTAGATATGACGACAAGTCAAACTGTTAAAGGTGCTCTATAAATATTTTACTTCTTCAAGAAATGAAACTAATCTCAAATTGAGACAACCCTGGGTTCCCCTAGAACAATTTATCACTTTCATGGAATCACCAAACACATTGAGCTCTTTGCAACCTTTTTCAATGGAAAAAATGATAAGTAGTTTTAGGCTCATGAGATCAACAAAATTGTCTATACCTTCATTGAGACCCATCGTCATATTGAAGAAGTGTGAATCACTGAGATGAAGGAGTGCTCTTCCACCACAGACTGTGTTTTCTTGGACTTGTCTATCTCTTCTTCTTGTATCACCTGAATGCCTATTAATCCTTTTTCCTGTGGATAATAAGAAATAATTTCCAGGATTTTGGTTGTTGTGATTTCAGGAACAATGGGATTTTCTTGAAAAACGATCTTATTTCGGGCCAACCAAACACCCCAAATGATTAATAGTGGGAGATATTTTATAGGTTTGAAATCTCTTTGATCTAGCCAAAAGTTCCATGCCCTCTCTAGGTAGGGCTCGTTCCATATACAATTTATTCCCAATAATCTAGTGCACTCTCTCCAAACTTCCCTTATGTAAGGGAAACCTAGAAAAAGGTGCAAAGTTGATTCTTCTTCAATTTTGCATAAACAACATGAACCCGACCCCTATTTGTTCATTTTATGAATGTTATTCCATGTAGGAGATTTTTCTTCCATAGAACACTACATAAAGAGCCTTGTTTTAGTCGAACATTTCTACTTCCAGATCTTTTTCCATCACCAGAGAGGTTCTCGCTGATGAAGTTCAATGCTCAGCTGGATATAACCAGCTTTTGGAGTATAGATACCTAACGAGGTATGATCCCAAAATAGCTCATCCTCCTTATCTCTTATTCTAACCTGGGAAGTCCTTAGATTTTTTATATATCCTTGCATTAATATGATATCTTCTCCTTCAAATGTGTTTTCAATATTTTCCTGTTGATCTTCTAGGTTCCATATAGTATTGCAAAATATCCTTCCTTTTGCATAGAACTGAAAAACATTGTATTTTCGTCCCCACTCTCTAGCCAGATCACTCTTCTTTTTAATCTCCAATTTTCTTATTTTTCATGAAGTAAAGTCTTCCTCCTCTCTTCTAGCCTGAGCAGATCTTCCTTGGAATTTTGAGAAAGGAAGCCTTCTCCTTCTGATTCATAGATCCTATTAATACTCTCTTCGATATCCTTTAGCTCCTGATCATCCCTCAGTCTCTTTATATTTCCCCATGCAACAATTTTTTCCTTTACCTTTTTCAAAGTAGTAGTGTATTGTAAAGCTGTCGATTCTGGAGCCAAAGGATTGAAGGGTGTCTAGTTGTCCTTAACCATATTTATAAAGGATTCATATTTTAGCCAATGTTATTGAATTTGAAGGGACTGGACGGTTTCATATTTCCATTTCTTACTTCTAGAAAAATAGGGAAATGGTTAGACTCCCCACCACTACCAATCCATTGTTTTATCAATACTTGTCTCTCTACAAAATTTTCAGACACAAAAAACCTGTCAATTATTTTAGCTACCCGGTCCTATCCCACCCTCTTGTTTCTCCACGTTGGATTTAGATTGGAGGGTTCCACATTGATTAGGTTTCTGGTATAATTTTTTTGAGTAAATTAATCAGTGAGAGGATCGGCCCTAACACGAGGCTCCCATACTTTTTCCAATCCTAGCAAGAAATTAAAATCACCCCCCAAAATTATGGAATTGCCTCCTGGCAATGACTTATTGAATAGATCCTCCCAGAAATGTACATGATCTTTATATGGACCATAGATGTTGAAAATATGTAGCTCCATCCCCAAATCCACCGAGATGAGTTCTATTCCAAGACAAGAGTCTAAACCCCATGAATTAAGAATCTTAACCGTCTTGGATTTCCATCCGACAACCAACCCACCAGACCTATCTTTTATATATGAAGTTATAAAATCCCACCCTAGAAACATGGTTTCCAGAGTAGCGTGCACCACTTCTCCATCACCCAAAGTCTCTTGTAGAAAAATTACATCTCAATGGTCATTAATCACCACCCTTTTGAGGGTGAGTTTTTTGTGGGGATTCACCAGACCCCTACAATTAAAGGACACGATTTTCATTTTGTACCCTTCTTTTGGGTACATGCAGCTCTAAGCACCCTTTCAAATGATTATTGTTTGCTGGAGAAAAGATAAATTTTGTCTTTAGATTGAGATTTTGATAAAAATGACTTCCTTCCTCTACCCCCTCCTTCTTGTGTATGATCCAGCCCTGACCCAAGACCCCCTTTGAAATTATTGGAATTTTGAGAGCACATGAAATATATGGATGTGTAACTCCACAAATCTGAGGGCGAATCTACTTCTATTACCATCCTCACATTTGTCTCACAGGCGCTCATAGAGGATGAAGGGCATAATGCAGGTTGAATCTTAGGAAGAGATGTTGAAATGGCCAGTTTTGGGGATATGGAAAGGTTTCCCCAGAGCCTCAATCCATTCATTTCCAACCAAAGTAATCGAGTTTAACATAAAATTTAATGAAGAGACAGGAGGACAAGGATTACCCATGAGAAAGCCAAAGGTCAAGTCCGGGGAAGATAAATTCAGTATCTGAGTACTTTCCAGTGCCTTCTCTTCTTCTGGCGAGGCTTCTTTCACTCTTTGGTCTGCAAAACTAGTCTCACTTGTCCGAAGCCCCATAGTATGTGCTCATGGGGTAATCAGACCTTCATCTTCCATTCTAGTTTCTGGTACCTCTTCTTTGGATTCCAAACAAATTCTATGCTTCTGGGCTTGAGGAGAACCCTTCTTCCTATTTGTCCTTAAGAAAAGATGAAAATATGCTACTGGATCTCCATATTGATTACATCGTCTACAATGGAAGGGAACATCCTAATAATCTAGTTTAGGTGTGGGAATAAGGCACCCATTTTAGATCTATCTCTTCTCCGAGCCATTCCCTGATGTTTATGCACACCAATATTCTTGCAACTTTCATCTTCCTAGACTCCTTAAAAGACATGTCCTCCTCCAAGAATTCTCCCAAGTAATTCTTGATCCTCTTGAAGGCCTCATGAGACCAATAATTCATCGGAAGGTCTGGTAGCCAAACAAAATTATATCCATTCATTCATGACTTGCATAAAAAAGAGGGGTCCATGGCTTCAAAAGAAATGGAGTGTTATTGATGCTCCAGTTCTTCCCAATAACCCGTTGTGCATGGTCCGACGGTAAGAAATTGAAGGCGAACAAATCCGGGTTAATTCAATGATCTCCAGGACATAACCCAAATGCTCCTTCCAGGAAGAATATTCCCAATCATTTACTGTCTTCAAAGTAAAGGAATGACCTCTCGCTCTCCCAACCATTGTCTGGTTCACCATATGAACTACTTAATGAATCCCCACATCTTCGCCTAGGACCAAGTTTCCGACCTTCCCTTTAGACTTCAAACACTTCCTTTTTTGGCTCTTCATAGTACCTTCCTTAGTGCAAAGGTTATCCCCAACCTCCATCAAGGATTAGGTAGATACCTATAAACCCCCTTTATGCATCTCTAGGGCCTTGATAGTCCAAGGAAAACCTCGATGTTCTTCCATATTTAGAAACGTTGAGATAAAACCTATTTTGGCGAGGGGAGGCGTCTCTCCACTGCTTCTTGGCGGTAGGCTTGAGATCCCAAAAAAGGTCCCTTCGGATGTCACTACAGTTAGAAGGTGAAATACCTCTTCAAGAAGGGATGTGAGGTTAAAAAATTCTATCAAAATTGAACCCACAAACAAAACCTCATCCTAAATTACTGGGTTTCTACACAAGGATGAAACTGGGAGTGAATCCGGTTGGGAAGAAATATCCATCGATATATTCTATGAAAAACCTTGATGTGCCCCCTTCGAACACCATTGTTGAAGCCCTATGGATGGAACCTCAACTTTCTATCCAAAATGGTAATGGGTGAGTTATGAAACTTCGACAACTACTTCTTTGGGTTGCTCATATCCCCTAGGGAAAGAGACCTTCCTAAAACCATTGCCACTTTTTCCACCCCCAGAACACGAAACAAATCAGCGGTATCCATCCTGATGCCACCTGGCGCTGTCCAGATATCACTTTCCTATAGAGGGCCTTCCTTTAAGGAAATTTGTCATTGTCTACTTAGATGAAATTTTGATTTATAATAGATCGTGGGAAGACACTTTGGGGCAACTTGAACAAGTGTTTCACACTCTTTTACATCATAAAAATATGCATGAACTTGGAGAATTTCTATTTTCATATGAAGAGTATCAAGTATCTGAGTTATGTGATCAACTTGAAAGTGTTTGAGTCGACCCAGTCAACCCAAAGAAAATTCAAGTGATCAAGGATTGACCCATTTCAAGGGATACACAGTCATGATTTAAAGAGTTCCATTGGCATAATGAATTATTATTGTAGATTTATGTTTGGATTCAACCATATTGATGAGCAAGCATAGTATTTATAATTATGCAAGTAGTGTTTAGCAAGGCTAGAGCATGGATATTCCTATGCATAGTTGTTATCATAAAGTATGCTTTGATACTATTGATATGTGTTTCCTAGGTGAGGAAAATGGACAACAAAGTTATTTTAACGAGTTAAGATTTATTATGGTGGAGGCATAAACAATCTAGAATTTAAATGAAAAAGAGAATGCATAAAGAAGGAAAAACAATCGACCAAAAAAAGAAAATACCAATAACAAGAATATGTAAGTAAAGAATTGGTCATGGATAAACCCAAAAGGAAAAAATATATTTCATTGATCATTCACCTTTGGAAGTTGGTATTAGAAGTTTTTAAGCAAGATACCCACAAACAAAAGTGCACTAGAGTTGAATGAATCACATACAATAAAATAGAGACTTATAGGGATGAAACCATTTTCTATATGACATTACATACATTTATAGATTTTTTGAAGGATGCTTGGGTGCCCTACAGACTACATTTTAGTTAGCTTCTGTTAAATTTAGCTACAAAAAGAATGAGGAAGAGAAACTAACTTCTTACTATATGTAGACCAGAAGAATATGAAGAGACACATGGTGCCATGCAAATGGCACTTTCCTAGTGTTTGGAAACTATTCAAATGTCATTTGAAATGTATGCTTATTCGTCAATCTTTCCTAACATGTATATTTCTTGTTCCTAGTTCAAATGATGCATGAGTCAAATAACTTGAGGGTTGACTAGAGTTTACAAAGAAGGTCAAATGAGTTGATTCTGTTGAGGATTGAGTGAATATCCATTCATATTTGACCATGAGTCAACTGAAGACTGTAACAAGTTGATTTCTACCGGTACAGTCTTGGAATGGATCAAGTAGGGGAAAAAATCGAGGAATGAAATATTATATCTAAGTATGGTTTTCGATGTAAACATTTTTTTCAATAAAATCATACATGTAGAAAACATAGACAAATATGTAATAAAAAACATACATTTTACTATTTTTCCTCATTAAATTTGACAAATATTATCATTGTAAGCATATTCTTTATAAAAAAATATGATAACTTTTAAACAAAAAATTGTCAATTGAAAACTTTAATTTTTGAAAAAACTACAAAGAAATTGCCATTTGGTGAACATTCATTGTCAAAACTAACTTGGTTACAAGAGTTAAAAATTAGTAGTTTAGCATTGCATATTAATGGAGTAGGGGTTAGGGGTCAATGAGGTTACAAGTATTGGGGTTTAGTGAAGTTATAAGAGTTAGTGGTTATGTTCCATTAGTAGTTAGAGGTAAATGGGGTTATAAGGGTTACTGGATAATGGAGTTTTAAGGATTAGGAATTACCATATTAGTGGTTAGTGGGTTACTTTTTATTAATAATAGGTATTAGGAGCTAGTGGTTAGTGATGTAGTAGTTAGGAGTTAATGATATTACATGAGTTAGAGGTTAAGGTCATTTAGTGGTTAGTGGAGTTATAGTTGTGGGAGGTTAGGACTAAGGGGCCAATGACATAATGGTTATGGATTACGGATTAGGTGTTTCAAGGCAATAGGTTCATAGATGTTTGGGGTGAAGGTATGAATAGTGGGTTATAGGGGTTAGGGGTTGAGGATGCTTAATAATTAGTGCAATTGTAAGGGTTCATGTTAGTGGATTGTAAAGGTAATGGTTAATGGGTTGGTGAATGATTAGTGGGATAGCATCATCCAAGGATAACTATATGTGTCCATGATCAATCAAGGTAAACCATGGCCAGTAATATTCAACAATCATTATTAGGTTAGGAGTTAGAGGGTTAGACATTTGTTGGGTTAGTAGAATCAACCATTAATTGGTTAATCATTTATATGTGGGTGAATAACATTATGCATTGAAATCATAAAGGATTAGTCATTAGTGAGTGGAGTAGAGTAGGCCATTGACAACTATATGCAAGCATGGTCAATCAATATTAACAAAACAAGTCATCCATTGTTATTGAGATAAGGGTTAACTATTTATATATGGGTGAGTAGCATCACCCATTGACATAACAAAGCTACATTGAACCATAGATACATATAGCCAACCATGGTTAACCATATTTCATAGATGTGCTACTTATGTGCATGATTCCATCACATATGTCTATGTGTGTTACTTATGTGTTGAGTGCCTAATTTATGTTCCTAAGCATATTCTACATCCTAGCATGAAGGATTTTTTTTTATGTAACAAAAATTTGATGAGAGATAGATTGAATAATAATATTAATAATAATATTTTATTATCTTAATGAAATACAACTTTTATTCCAAGGAAATCCTCATGGGAGTGCCACCTCTCCCCATTCCCCAAAATTTTGGGATGGTGGGAAAGTCAATTTCCTACACAATAGAAATTGGTAACTTTGTAAGAGTTAGTGGGAATTGAATCTCAACTGGACCAAAACTAGAGGCATGATGTTGAGCTTTGCCTCAAAATACTCTGTTTGAAGCGATTGAACAAATTAAGGTAACCCACTATGCTATTGTTTTAAAAAGAAAACTGTGTGATTCCCCCATCTTCCACAGAATATCAAGATGGAGGACCATGTCAACTTCCAACTACAAGAGTAGTTGGTAACCCTAAAGGAATTTGTTGGCAACATGCCTTTAGTAGATGGTACAATCAATTGAGTTAACCTTTAGGACTAAAATAATTGACATACACAGAGATAACTTAGCTCCAAGAAATTGATGGATTGGTTTGATCATTTTCACTAAGATACAATTTCTACGATGATAATTGAGATCCATTCTATTCACGGTAAGTTCTACAAAGTTGCTAACCGCTATTACAATCTTAAATTAAAATACTTAAATGTGTGAAATAGCATTACTTATATATACTTATACTAAGTAGGTTGTTAATATCAGAAAGTGTATTGATTAGTGTAACATTAAAATATGGACTTGTATGTACTTATACACCACTTATGTTAAATTTGCTCCTAATGTCACAAGTTGATGGTTGTAACATTAAAATATGTATGGGCAAAATGCTATCACAACCTAACATACTTTTGTCACTTTTTTACTTGCACAGCCTTACATGTTCTTGTGCTATCACAACCTCACATACTTTTGTCACTTATGGATGGGTAAAATGCTATCACAATCTTACAATATAAACTACTACCTTCTAATTCTTGAGAAAATGCAGGAGATGTTAGTCACTTACAAAACCTTTATTTTACCCAACCAAATCTACCATTTATATTTGATGTTGTTGGCCATTGACTCAATTATAATGAGTGTTGAATATCTAAATTGTATCTTCATCTCATTTACATTTGTGGTCTATCAAGAATCATGGCAGTGATGGCACCTTATGAAGGCGAGCCAACGCTAACCGTGGACGAATTTATAGAACTATTGGGGATTTTAGCTCGAGTGCTTGTATTTATTACCCTTATCGGGTTGCACACATGTGAAGGGTTAAAGAAGTGGGTGCGTTGGATACCTGGTGATACTCTCGTGCTTAGTGCTCTCACCATCCAAGTTATGAACTTGCTCAGAGGGACAGTTCTTTACTCAGACACAGCTTGGAGAATCAAGAAAAATTCAAAGGTGGCATCATTTAAAATAATTTGTTTACAATACATAGCAGAAGATCGAATGGACCATCATAGCGATGAAAATTCATGTAGCAGCTGTGGGGTTTAATGCATTTTTCAAATTATGCAGTCGTAGGATTTAATAAGCTGGAGTAATTATTATTACGTTTCAACAACATATGATATATAATAATAAGCCTATGCTAAGTAATCATAAATGTTACTAAAGAAGTATAGGAAAAAATGGGAAGAGATATACCTTAATACCAAGCTATTTTGGAGGACATACAAGATTTATCGGAGATTCCTCGAAGACCGTTTTTAGAAAATCGAAAGTCGATCAAGCGAGCCAAGGAACTTGGCAAAAATGACAACAATCATGGAAAACGTTGTGACATTCCGATGAGATTTCTGAAAATATATAGGAGCTCGATTAGAGGTGTGATTATACGGTGTTTGGATCTTACAACAGCACAAGATGAAAAAGTTTGGAAGTCCCGTGTGGTCTGGAAAAAAGGATAAAGAAGGGATTCATTTGATAAGATAGGATAAACTAGCCAAACCTAAAACACTGGGAGGGTGGGGAATTAAAAATCTTTTTAAGTTTGGGAAATCACTTGCAGCAAAAAGTTTGTGGAGATGCATCATGGTACTTGGACTTTGGCATGAGGTAGTTGCAAAAAAATACCTTAGGAAGATGTCTGTGGTTGCATGGCTTAGACAAGGAAACAAAAAGTGGACAGGTGGTTCTAATATTTGGAAGGTCCTTACTTCTTCTCTAAGCATAATAATTGATTGGCTAGCCTTGATTCCAGGAGATGGAAGGGCTGTCAGAATAGGTATTGATCCTTTGGTTGGGGCTCATAACTTTTATCTTTTAACAAGCAATATTATCACAAAACTAAAGGAGCTAGGATTAGAATTTTTGTCTCAAATAAGAACAGTGGATCTGAAAAATGCAAGACAGTCTGGGTGGATAAAGGCAGAGGTTATAGGTTTGGAAGGAGACTTAAAAGATGAATGGAACACCTATATAAAAGGTTTAACGAACTTGGGAATTGAACTGATTAATGAAAAAGATTATTTAATGTGGTCATGGGATACCAAAAATGGACAAGTAACTGCAAAGAAAGCCTATGAAGTACAAATGTTGGAGGATGAAGTAGCTGAACCTGTATTCTGGTACAATGATCTATGGCATTGGCAACTGCCAATAAAAATTAAACTTTTTATGTGGCTACTGTTAGAACAAAGAATACTAACCTCGGAAAATCTAGTTAAAAGAGGCTTTCATGGCCCTACCAGATGTATCCTCTTTGGGACTTGTGAAGAAACTGTGAACCATATATTTGTGAAATGAAACTTTACTAAAGAAATCTCGATTTCAATACAAAAGTTTTTAAAGAATGATGGCATCTGGGAAGGTGGATAGGTGAGTGAATGCATCCTGAACTGGAGAAGTTTGAAGGGAGAAATATTAGAAATCCCAGGTCTAGTCTGTTGGGAAATCTAGAAACATAGAAACCTAGCCATTTTTTAGGATAGACCACTAAGCAGGAACAAAGTTTGTACAAGTATTTTACAGGTTCTTGGAGAAATTCAAATAGGTCATAACAGGAAGAAAAGGAGGATTGAAAGGCCACCAATTCTCTTTTGGGATCTGGCTGTAGGTTTTTTTGATGGTGCTTCATAAGAAAGGGGAGAGATTTGTGGAGCAGGAGCTGTTTTAAAATGCTCAGAGCCAGGTACCTTCATAATCAAATGGAACTGTGGCAGTGGCTCAAATACCAAGCGTGAACTTCTAGCATTATGGTGTATTTTATACTTTGCACATTATAAAATTATAACAAGGTTGCAGTTGGTTGGTGATTCAAAAGTTATCATTGATTGGTTTGCTAATGCAAACAATCTACAAGTGATTTCATTACAGCACTGGATGAGAAAGATAAGAGAGCTTAGCAGAAACTTCTCCCAGCTTAAAGTCCAACATATTTACAGAGAATACAAGAATGAAGTGGATATACTATCAAAAGAAACATTAACACTTGAGAATGATGACTTATATTATGCAGAGTTTAAAGATGAACAAACACAAATCTTTGACAGATTAGACATAGCCTTTTTTCACAGTTTCAATGGTTAAAAACTTGATATTTCTAATCGGTTGAAAGAAGAGTTTTTTAATTTATTTTGAAGCATATATAGAAGAACTTAATAATTATGTCGATATGTAAAGAAAATGATTTTTTATATTGCAACAGAAAATGAAGTGAATTCTAAACTTCAAAATTTTTATAAGAGAAATTTTATACTCTATAATATAATGTTTTTTTTCATTTGAAAAAAAAAGTTTTTGAAAGTGTTGAATTAATTTATATACTTAAAAATACAATTTAAATGTAAAATTAAGATTTTGTCAATAATTAATTTATCAAATTGATAATGGTAAGCAAAAGTAAAAACAACAGAAAATTTATTTTAAATTTTTGTCAAAACAAAATTAACTACAAAGTTTATAATATAGCTTTAAACAATTACATATTTTTTTTGGAAAAATATATAAATTGAATGACAGATTTTGAAGGAATATATTATAATTATCGAATTGATAATGGTAAGAAGAAGTAAAAACATTAGAAAATTTATTTTAAATTTTTATTAAAAGAAAATTAACTACAAAGTTTATAATATAGCTTTGAACAATTACATATTTTCTTGGAAAAATATATAAATGGAATGATAGATTTTGAAGGAATATATTATATATTCTTTTAAATTTGGAAGGAACCCACATTCATTATAGAGAAATCCATGAAAATGCCACTAAACATTTAATTTTTTTTTTTAAACAAATTTTTAAATATTAAAATAATCAAATTTTAATATCATAAAATTTTAATTGAGTGAGAAAGTTGACTAAATTAATATGGCTTAGTTGAAAGTGATTATTATAATAAAATAATTAATAAAAATATTTAAAATTAAAAAAAATATATAAAAAATATTATGTGTATTTTTCATTCAATTAGAAATGACCATCATTGTCATTAAATGAGATATCGATGATAAATTGAAAAAATGACTATACTTTAAATATATTTAGGATAGTATCTTCGCACAAAATCCAACACTTTTTAAATTTAATTAACTTTAAACCAATACGATTATTCCTATTATCCTTGTTTGAGTTATGTGATGATTATTAGTTATTAGTTAGGGCGTTTTCTAATTGTTTTAGGTTTTGGATTTTTTTCTCCTGAATCCGAAGACTTAATTCTATAAGAGATCACAATTTTCCATTTTTGAATACATAAATGGATTCAACATGTTGAAAAACCCTTGGGACGCCTAAATTATAGAGAAAATGATCTAACAATCACTTGCTGGATTTTGGGCAAATATCACTTGAAAATATGGTGAGTAATTGTTGGATCTGCAAATTTGAGTGGTTAATTTTGTATAATCAGAGTGCCACAAAAGCCAGAACTTAAAACATTTAGACAATGCCTCCATTTAAATCTAAAACTATGAAGCTCCCAAAGAGATCAAATCTAGAGATTCAGACTTTTTTTAGAGTACAAAACTTGATAAAAGCTTAAAAGTCCGCACCTCCATATATTTGATCCCTCTTAACTTGATAGATCTAGAGTTAAAAAAATCTTTTATTAATTTAATTTTATATAATCTTTTAAAAAATAATATATTTTATATTATATAATCTATTTATAATAAATTAAATTAATAAAAATATATATATTAAAAATAAAAAAATCAATTAATATAATTTATTTTAATTTTTATATTATTTTAACAATTAAATATTTTATTAATTTAATTTTACAAAATTAAAAAAATTAATATATTATATAATATATCATATTTCCATATATTTGTTATATTTTATATTTTTTCCTTTCTATTCAATAGATACGAGGAAAAGAGACATGTATCATATTATTTATTGTAATAAATTAAAATAATACAATATTAAGAAACAAAATAATAAATTTAAATATGATACTAAAAATTAAAATAATAAATATTTACATATGTCTTAAAAATTATTTTAACTAAAATTGTGGTTTCCTGGGTATTTCCATGAGTGAGATGTGATTCCTACGTGAGTTTAAGTGCATGGCTTTGGCCCTCGCAGGGGATCTAGCCCTCCACCTCGCCCCGTCGTGTGC
>ML864093.1:2373-22658 GCA_009831015.1 Picea engelmannii | reverse complement strand
GGCCACTTTTATTATGTATTATCTTGAAGGTGTTCTCCAAATGTTTAATATTATTGGCAATGAAATGGGTGCCCTGATTCGATGTAATTTGGATAGACATCTAAATATGCAAAGTGTCTCTTTGAATAAAAACTTGGCTATCACTTTTACTATGGTTGTTCTTTTGGCTCTTACTTCAGTCCATTTTGTAAACAAATCAGTGGCTATGATTATGTACTTGCACTATGTTCCTTCTGTTGGTACTAAAGGTTCAATGAAATCTATCCCCCTGTCCTCGAATGTTTGCATTGACAATATGGGCTTCAGTTTGTGATAGTCTCGATTCTAGGGTATGTTTCCTACTTGTTGCCATTGCTCATACCCTCTTAGCCTTTTAAATAATTCCTTAAATAATGCAGGCCACCAGAGTCCTATGCATAATATGTTTTTATTGTTCTCTTCATTGAAAACTCCCCCTGTTGTACCACAATGTGCTTCATTTATAAATGACTCTATTTCTATTGGTTGGACACATCTTATCATGATCGCATCCCTGCTTATCCCATACAATTTTTGTAATAAGAGATTTAATATTAAATCTTTTTGAACTAGGTTTCTTCTTTGTGACACTTAATCCTTATGGTTCTTGTCCATGTTGTAGAAAATAAATAACATCCTTTAGATAGCTTAGTATCTCTTGTACTAGAAATAGGTTGGCATCATAGAAATTTCCCTATCTTTATTTACCTTCCTCCCCATTCTCTATTCTTGATAAGTGATCGAGTCCAATGTGGAATTTTTAAGATTTGACAAAAATCTCAAATCCATATTATTGAATAACATTAGCCACCTACTTATTCTTCTTGCCAAGATTGGTGCCTAAATTGAACTTGTTTGCTAGCAAATAGTGCCTAGATTTTTATGAAGTATAAATCATACCTAAAACTTATATGTGGTGTTTTAATCCATTTCAACTATTGAGAGATTTCTGCTAGCATGGTAAAAGTGGTAATCCATCCATTTTTCTCATGGTTGTGTTAATATGGCTCCAATGGCTATTTCCAATGTATCAACATGTACATGAAATATTTTATTCCAATCCAATCTTAGGATATGTACATTTATAATTCTATTTTTGAGTTCTTCAAATCCTTGATAGCATTTTGTTGTCTTATAAAAGATTATTTCCTTCTTTAGTAATTGATCCATTGAGAGAGATATTTTGGCATATCCCTTTACAAATTATCTATATTATTCTTTGTGTCCCCAAAAATACTTAACCTCTGAGGGATTTATAGATGGCTATAAGTCTTTAGTGGATTTCACCTTATATAGGTCCACCATTATTCCTTGTTTTGTTACTATATGCTTGGGCATTTCCCAAAGAGATACATGAATTTTCATTTTTATGGATTTAAAGAGACTCTTGTTTCCCTACATCTATTCAACATCATTATCAGGTTTGTCACATGGTTGTCTAAACAACCAACTATTGCTCAGTCATCTAGGTATACCTCCAATTATTTATGAATAAAATATTTAAAAATATCCACAATGATTCTAGAAAAACATGTTGATGCATTTACCAAACCAAAATGCATCCTTTTTTATGAAAAAGTTCCTAATTCTATTGCAAATGTGGTTAATTCTTAGTAATTTTCCCTGTTAGACACCTAGTTGTATCCTGAGTAACCATCTAGGAATAATCAATTTCCTTTCCTGCTACTGCTTATGAGATTTATTCTAAAAATGGGGCTAGAAAATGGTCTTTAATGGTTACCCTATTTAATCATCTAAAGTCTACGCATATTGTTATTTTTTCATTCTTCTTCTTGGATACCACTGGGAAAAACCCATTCACCTTCTTCCACCTCATAGATGACTCCTTCCTTTAGAATTTTTTCAATTCTTCTTATACTTTCACTTTGTATTGGGGATTCATTTTATAAGTTAGCTATTAAATTGGTTTTGATTTGAGTTGAAGTTCAATATTGAATTCTCTAAATTCCTTAGGTATCCCTTTTATATCCTAGTAGTTGTATGCAAATACATCTATGAATTATTTGAATAGCATGAATGCCTCTACCATTATATTATCATCTCAACAATTTCACATTTCAATGTATTGGGGTTCTTCTCCTTCCTTTGTTATCTTCACCATTTTGTATGTATCATTTATTACCTACATGTTTTGTGGATTTTTTGTTGTTGTATTTATTTACCTCGAGTCAACCTACTCTTTTGTATATTGTCTCAATATATGCTACTCCATTTCTTCTGTTGATATACTAAATACCATTCATTCATTTTGTTGGGAATTATGCTCTCTTGTAAACTAATGTATTTTTGCCAATACCGCTTATACGACGGGGTTTTCTTTGGTTGGTCCTTTATCTAGTTCCTCTTGGAATTTTTGTCATAGGGTGTTCCAATATTTTGCTCCGCTTGTGTTTTCCTAGTAACAATACCATTTATATGCAAACCCATGCATAAATCTTGGTAGGACATGGATTGATACTTGATTAGTTGTCCCACAACCCTATATTTGTTTCTATTTGATGTATATTAGACTTCATGGATGATGTAGCCTAATTGCCCCATAGTATTTGCAATATTTTCTCCCTTTATCTTATGAAATCTACATAAAATAGTTTTCTCATTTGGTTCCATGTTGTATATGTTCATGATGAAAAATGTTTCAACAACCATTGGAACCATATTGTTTCAAGTATGTTAGGAAATTGATATATTCTTTCTTCATATGATGAGAATTTCATCTTCTTTTCAAACTTGTTTAAATGCCCAATTGTATTTTTCCTATCCTCGTACCTCTTCATTACTTATACGACTTTGATTTTAAATATGTTCTTGATATATCTTGGGCACACTTCATGGTTTCCTTATGCTCGTTCCTTTAGGACTTCATCAAATTATTCTCTCGATGAGACTTTCATGGGTAATATACCATATTCATCGAGATTTGGTTTGTCTTCCTTTCTTATCATATATAGATTCTCCAAGACCAAGTGAAGTTTTGATGGTTCATCCCTGTTTGTTTGTAGCAGTTGTTTCTTCCTCCTTCGCTTTCTTTGTCTTGTCTAGTGGTATAATAACCTTTCTTCTACCTTTTAAAAATATGAGAGCTTCTTTGTTGGAGTAGATTGTGTCTATCATCGTACAGATCCAAGGCCTCCCAATTAATACTTTGTATGATTCCTTGGCTAGTTTTAATACCTCAAATCTCACTCATGTCTTGAGGCCATAAGCATTGGTTTTAACTATTGTCATTCTACCTGAGGGTGTGCATGCAACATGGTTTTCCACCCTGATTACTATCATGCTATGTTAATCCCCTAGAAAAAGCCCCATGTAAATCCATATATATTGAGTTGATGTATTTCTATTGTTATATTAGTGTTGTTAGCTAGACCTTTTAACTGTAATTGTACCCTTGGTATCCTATATATATATATATATATATATATATATATATATATATATATATATAATGGTTTAAATTTAACTGTAATTGTACATTCATTATTCTCTATCTATAATGGTTTGAATTTACTTATGTCTCTATTTTTATGTTATTTTGGTCATTTGGTGCATAACATTTGGTTTCTAAGCATACGATCCTAAGGTTTTTCTCTTTCAAGCGAGTCATATTGGCAATTTTTCTATATATTTTTTTTTGGAGAAGCTTTAGACCATGAAATTTTTAGGATACTGAGGAGAAATAGTGAAGTACATCTAGTAAAAAGTTTAGCTACCAGTTCATTATACTTTCTTAGATACATCCTATGGATGTTACGGTTTGTGACTAGTTTTGAAATCAATTTCAAACAAGTCATCTTGGAATTTTCGCTATAATTTTTTTTCACAAAGGTTTCACACTGTGAAATTTTTAGGATCTTGAGGAGACATATTGAAGTACTTTTGATACAAAAAAATCAGGAACTGGTTCATTATACTTTCTAATATATAGCCTATGGAATTTAGGGTTTGTGACTATTACTGAAATCAATTTCAAACAAGTCATCTTGGAATATTTGATATAACCTTTTTTTTCTCAAGGTTTTAGACTGTGAAATTTTTTGAATACAAAGTAGACATAGTGAACTACTTTTTGAATAAATTTAAGGTTTTGTATCATTTTACTTTCTGAGACATGCTATGGATATTAGAGTATTTTGACTAGACCTAAAACTAGTCTCAAACAATTATTCTTGGTAGAATTGTCATATATTAAGCTTGGAAGGTCCAAACCTAGTGCCACTAGTTCCTTTGGAAATGATATGTACCATACTATTTTAGGTAAAAATTTCATAATCATATATGAAATATTAGACACGTGGCATTCCATACAAATTAGCTATCTAGAAAGGGATAAGAATCAACAAATTTTGGGAAGCTTACCATAACTTTCACTTGACACATCATTTTTTTGTCAGACCTATGGCATTGTAGAGAAGACATATTAGAGTACTATAGGAAGAAAATTGTGGACTCGTAAAGCCCAAATTTTTATAGATACATAAGGAAAAAGGTCAACCATCAAGAGAGTCTCGGAATTAGGATTTTAAAGGTACACAACTTACAATTGGCTTAACTTTTGATTGGAAGATCTGTTTTTCGTGATTCAAAATTTGTGATAAAGAGAAAAAAAAGAGGAGTATTATTATTTTTTCCCCACATGGAAAAGGGTGCTTCAAAAATTACTTCACCAAACAAACCTCCAGAAATCTCAATCATGACGCAAGAAGAAAAATAAGAGATTTTTCACCACCAATCCAAATTGAAGAACCAATTTAATGAATTGAGTGTTAAATCAATAACAAGTAATGATTTGATGGAAAATAAGATGGATGAAAATATGGAACAGATGGAAAAAGAACATGGATGAAAATAGGGTGCAAATGGAAAAGAAGATGGATTAAAATATGAAATAATTGCAAAATTCCATGTCAACCATCTTGTTATGTACCCTAAATGAGATATTCCCTAAAGGAGAAATAAGGACACAAGGAAATCATGTAAATGTGGAGGAAATAAATATTAAGCCCCCAAATCATGATTATTCATCACCTCTAGATCTGCATCATCGAGGGATCCACTCGACACCAAGGGACTACTTAATTCCCAAGATCGATATGTAGAAGTTTCATGGTAAATATCATATAAGATGGATATTCCAAATGGAGGAATTATTTGATCTACACCAAGTCCCAACCTTATAAAAGGTGACTCTTGCATCCTTGTATTTAGAAAATGATCAATTTGTCTAGTATCAATGGCTTTGTGAAAGAAAAAAGGATTCTATTATATATTGGTCCATTTTTATGGATGAATTGATAGCACATTATGATGATATTAAGAGAAACGCATTCTTTAGTCAATTGATAAATATTCAACAAAGAGGTCCAATTACAAAGAACATTCAGTAATTCCAAAAACCAAGTCTTAGGGTAAAGACCATTTCAAAGGATAATTTATTAGATCTCTTTATGGGCACTTTAAAGGAGAACATTCAACATGAGATGCATCTCTTTGAACCTAAATCCATAGAGAATTATTTTAGTATGGCAAGGAAAGTTGAAAGTAAAAATATGGCCACTAGAAGAGTGATCTCTAACAACTATAGAGAGCACCATACTCCCTCTCCTAACCTCACTCAACCTACAAGGTTGACACCTAGCAAATGGATGAAAGAAGAGAAAAGGGACTATGTTTCAATTGTGATATCAAGTACAATAAGGGGCATAAATGTGGTGAGAATAAACTATTCTACATAGATTGTGAAGAAGAAGAAGATCAAGAATTGGAACCATCACAGGATATAGAACTAGAAGAGACTACTCCAACCATATATTGTCATGTATTAGCTGGAAACAATACTCCACAAACCCTCAAGATAAAAGGATATATTAAAAATAAAAAGGTAACAGTATTGATTGATTCTGGTAATACCAATAGCTTCATTAATTTCAAATTAGTGAAACAGCTCAGTTTCTTTATATTTCTAGCGCCAGAGTTTCAAGTAATTATTGTAGATGGAGGTACCATAAATTGTTCAGGGAGTCGCCATTGTATTTGTTCGACAACACATGTATTCCAATAGAGGACAAACACCTTCAGTAACCACTCACACAACCAGTTCAAAAATCAACATAATGATGTTTCAACATGGTAAAAATCCTACGGGGAAACATCCACGGCCCTAGCCAATGTGGCCACTTGGAGCAATTTATTAATGCAAAAGAAAATATTACAGAGAGATTTACAAGAGAGTTTCTCACAATTGATCATTGGAAAATGACCCTCCATGCTCTTTAAATAGAGATCATGGATCAATCGGGTGTTACGCCACGGATCAATGTAGCCATTAAGAGCGAGGAGAATATGCTTTGTCGGATCACTCTATGTCAGGAACATATCGTGACCATCATATTATCTAACTACAAATGCATATTAATGCATACTAAAGAAACACACTTTTACCTAACAACACATTAAACCAAGTTGATCTTAACTAACTCCTAAGTGTCTAAATATCCTAACATCCCCCCTTAAGAACAACTTGGGATAGGATTGAAGGATTTGCAAATGAAACACAATATGAGAAGGAAGGATTCATTAGAGCCTATCCCCCCTTAATGACAACTTCCTAAACTCCTAACATAGATCAAAGTATGGAAAACTTCACTTATGTAAGAGACTTTGTGAAAATGTCTGCAACTTGATCTTCTATAGGGAAAAGAGCACTTCAATAACTCGATCGTGAATGAGCTTTTGGATGAAGTGCATTTGTAGCTCAATGTTCTTGCTACGTTGATGTTGAACTGGATATTTGGTGAGCTTGATGGCACATTGATTGTCGCACCATAGGGTTATCAGATGTTTCTACTGGAATCCAAACTCTGAAAGGATCTCTCGAAACCACAAGGTTTCATGACTTGCATTAATTGTTGCTCGATACTCTACTTATGTTGAAGAAAGAGAAATAGCATGTTGCTTCTTACAAGCCCAAGTGACAGGTCACTAACCAAGGCTGAAAACATAACCTACAGTAGAATTTTGATCATTAGGGTTTCCAACTCAATTTGAATCAGTGAAACCAACCAATAAAGGAGCCCCCCTGAACTGTAATGTATCATGAACTAAATTGTACCTCATACATACGAAAGTATTCAATGTCCTCATCTAGGAAGTGATGGTGTTGATGTAGGTTCATGTTCAATGGACTCATATAGAGGAAGGTAAGAAGGTAGAGGTGGATTTTCATCCTCATTGTCATCATCTAAAGAAGAAGAAGAAACCATAATAGGAACAAAAGATGGAAAAAATGTCGAAGATAGATCACAAGCCAAAGAAGGCACAAATGTTGAATTAGGCTCACATGCCAAGAGATTTTCATCAAATTTAACATCTCTTATAATAATAATTTCATTTGAATTAGGCTCGCAGGCCAAGAGATTTAACATCAAATTTAACATATCTTCTAATAATAAGTTCATTTAGCAAAAGTAATTATGTTTCTTATATTAATTTCCTTTATGCAATTAGATTAATTTCCTTTATGCAATGTTTTCATAGAATCATTTCCCTTCAATAATGTGTGATCTTAATTATTGCTCATTCAATTCATTTAGTTCAGTTGTATGCTTACTTAAGTGGTTTATTGCCCCTATGAAGTGCTCAGAGTAAAACCTAGGATATCATCAGTCCCAAACAAGGCTAAGGAAGTTGTAATATCAGTGCTTCTATTCCAAGAGCAGAGGGTGTGGGGAGATAAGAAATGGAAGTAAAGAGGCTAAAATTGGGCATCCCTTCCTATTATTAAAATAGTTCTTTCATTTAGTTTACATCTTTCATCGCAATTGAATTTCAAGTTTCATTGTTTATTATATTTCTCAGTTCTTACATTCTTAGAGTTAGCATGTTTCATTTCTAATAGATAGTTGTCCTAGTGTAGTTTGCACATATAGTGCACAGTACCTCGTAAGTTTGTATGAACCCTGAGTTGACATTTAAAGTGAGGGGTTCAATATTCTTGTTGCAATTCCTTGGTCTATCATGAACAAATGTCTAGAAGGGTATTGTTACCCCCTCTCACACTTAGGGGTAACTAGAGGAGATCATGTCTCATGGTATACAATGAAGACAGTGATCCCAATGATGATTATAATCAATATTCTCCATAGACAACATCCCCTCATATGCCTCCCTCTCATTTTGCTTAGCTTATCCAATCTAATCAGCATGGTTCATTGGATGATGGTGGTCCAACACATTATGAGGTACAGTAGCCAATGTTTCATATAAAGTGTCATATTTAATGCATTAGGAATTTTAGTGAGGATCATGGGTTGAAGTCAGATAATGGATCATAAGCTTGGGAGTTATGTTTTTCTCCTTGTTTCACCTCTGTGGCCATCATTTGTGTCTGAGTCCAGTGTTGTCACTCTTGGAGAACAAGGGTAATATTGGGAGGCCTTGATAAGGGTAACTTATTGTTCCCCCCATACTTAACACTTTTCATCCTGGGGCCTTCCATAATGTACTAAACTTCAGTAATGGATTTTACATGTACATCAAAAAGGCATGTGGTCCATCCTCCTATGAGAGAAAGGGATAGAATGTTGAGGTTGATGCAACTACTAGAAAAAATGAATAAGAAAAAATAAAGAATTCTATAAAATAAAGAAGAAATGATGGGATAATGAATGAACAACTTAAATATCTAAATGTTAGCTTGACCTATATCCCCTCACTGTGATGTGGTTTCCCTAGTCCTAATGTGCTAAATGCATATCAATTAAAATGAATTAATCCCAATAAGAAAAGAAAATAAAGAATAAAGCATAAAATGAATATCAAAAGGCAAGAAAGGGGTTTGGAATACACACATTGTCGAGGAAAGGGTATCTCAAGTAGCAAGAGCTCCCTCTACAAAGGAACTCATGGAAATGGAACAAGAATGGTACCTTGCATGTTAATGACTCCATCACCATAAAGTAACCCCAACACGTTTTCATTCACCATATTTACACTTTAATGGATTTTCTCAGGAAATATCCCTCTACCTGGGTACTAGCACACCTAATAGGGTCTTTTGATGGTCCTTCCATACCTAAACTTGGAAAATTGCATAAAATATTTAGCTAGTGTGAAGTTTGAAGAAGATACGTAATGTGAATTGCTTGTCTAACTTTTGTATTAAGTGATGGATTACTTTGTATTATTCTAACGATTCTTATATCTCGTGATTGTTGGTCTTGCTTGATTATGTTGACTTTGTTTGACCATGATGCACCTAACATGGTCCTTTGGAGGATGTTTTCATTATGATACCCAGGAATTTGTGCAGTATACACATGACGTTATACCTTTGATGCAAAGCATTGTGCTATATGATGATTAGACACACCTTGGGACACTCTCTCATACCTCCCAGACCTTGGATGATGGACATATGAGCTTAGATATTGCAGATATGGTCACATTGGCTATCATATGGGTAGGAAGCCCACACTATGGACGGTGCACCCCGAAGCCACATTAGACTTTGATTTGAGGATGTTGCACTTGGAGATGATTGGATGCCCCTTACGGAGATGATGGACCCTTCTTTCACCTTTGATATTGGCCTTTTCCACCTTGGATGTTGATCATATTGATGATGATGTCGTGCATTATGATGGTTTGATGATGGTGGGGTTGACCATACCACTAGGGAATCAATTTTGATGATGATCTGGGGTGCTTTGATGATGATACATGACCTTTTATGAGGAGGTGTGACCTTTCACCATGCTTCACCTTTTGATGATGAGATGTGGCCTGGAGACCCTTGCACCCTTATAGAGCATGAAGTCACCCTTCTATGGCATCCTACACTCACACGTGCCACTTTAGAGGGGAAATTTTTGTGTATTAGCATGTTTAATTATTGTTTGAGGCTACTTTAGGGGTTGGCCATGACCTATCCAACTTATATCATGGACATTTATTGTTTTAGGATATTTTGAGGGATATAGAGCTCGGGTTTCCTCATAAAACAAGGCTAGCACTCCCTCCTTGTAAAATCATAATTGACACTTGTGGAGAATCACCTATATAGATATTGTCTCTTTTTCCATCATGGAGTACTTGTGTGCAGCTCTTGGAGGATAGCCTTGTGGATGTTTTTCTTGTTTTGGTGGATGATTTCATGAAATTAGGGTTTCCTCAAGCATAGTGACTTTGCATAGTAAGTGTTCTTTGCAGGTTTAAGTGTTTATTTTTGGTATATTTTGGTGGATGCTCTATTAAATGGTTAATAGTTGCATGTTATCTTGTATCCTTGATTGTTTTTGTTACAAACCCTAAGGAAGGATTAAGATTGTTTATCCCTTTCCTTTGTTTTTGTTCACCTTAATTTTGTTAAAGAAAAGAAGGTCAAGATAAGGATTATGATTATATATCCCCCTAGCCTTGTCCTTATTAGTTGAAATCTAGGGTTTATGATTGTATAAACGCTAGGGTTTGACATCTTTCCACTTGATTTCCTTGCTAGATGTTATAGAAGAAGTAGGACGACACCTAGTGTTTATGATTGTACAAAATTTAGAGTTTCCTTCCTAGAAGATTAATCCTACACTTATGATGGTATAATCATATGGTTTTGATCTTCAAGTATTCTCTTACTTTTAGCATCCATTGAAGTTGTTTCATTGAATCCATGTGCCCAAAGGATTGAAAAGGACACTAGTCTTTCTCCTACTTCAAGTGATTATAAAACCCTAGTTTAATATCTCTCCCTCCCAATGACTTGTGTTAGCTTAGGACTAATTGCATTTGCATCTTCATTCACTATCATTATTAGTATAACATCTTGCATATATTATGTGGAATCATTATCTAACATAGTCATTGTTTCAATAATTGCATTTTCAGCCACTAGGGCTTGTCATATTGCATCTGATCAACACAATTTCATGCTCTTTCTCTCATGCAATTATTGGTTAATTGTTTGTAGGTATTCTACTTGGTATTTGGAATATTTTTCATAGTCATCTTGTTGATTTATTGTTGTTGCTATAAAATTGCTACATGCTCAAGTATTTTATCTATCATTCATGTTTATTTATAGTTTTCATTATTTTCTTGATAGCTAGTGTTTTGGGGCACTTAATTTACTTAGCTTAATAAACATCATTGATTATCTCACTAAAATCCCTCACACACACACCATCAACTTGTGTTGTCTAACTCACCTTGACCTTGTCCTTGAATTAGACATATCTAATCAAGCAACCAAAATAGGGGGGCATAGAATTTCCTTTGGCTTGTTGTAGGATCCATTGAGGTTTCCAAGGAAGCCTCCCTTGCATTGGATCTTTATCCTTCACTAAAACGAGAGAAGTACTTGCTTCAGTGACAGTGGCAATCACTTCCATGTGTTACACTAGTTTAGCATCTTATGAAGGCTTTGCACACATGTTATATTTCATGATAACATGTATCCTCATTGGTTTGCATTTGATAAACAAACACACCGGATTGAGTGGTTTCCCTTGTTAGAATGGTGGTACAACATATCCTTCTGTAATTCATAAAAAATGTCCCCATTTATGGAACTTTATGGATATTTTCCTCCATCCATCACATCACCTTGACAGGACAAGCAAAGGTTCAAGCAATGGAGGACCACATAGAACACTAACAATAGGTTCTCAAACTATTGAAGGAAAACTTGGTTAGAACATAAAATAAGATGAAACAACAAGCATATCAACATCACAGCGAAAGGGAATTTGAAGTGGGGGATTGAGTATTTGTTAGGCTAAAACCATACAAACAGATGTCCCTCAAGTTAAAAACAAGGACAATAAATTAGTACCTGGGTATTATGGTCTCTATAAGGTGTTGCAAAGAATTGGAAGAATGGATTACAAATTGGAGTTACCTCCATCTTCACATGTACATTCATTCTTCCATGTTTCTTGCTTAAAGAAGGTAATTGGTGATAAGATTCAAGTTCAAAATATTTTACTAGAGATCAATGAAGAATGGAAAATCATACTATAACTAGAAACAATCCTTGACATGAGGTTTAAGCACCCACGAAGTTGAGCAATTACTGTGTACCTCATCAAGTGTAAGAACCTACCAATAGAAAAAGCGACATGGGAAGATGATTTATTCATATAAAAACATTTGTAACTAATCAAGTGTTGAGGGAAACACGTGTTTGAAGGAGAGGGGCATGTTAAGCCCCTAGACAAAGCCCCATGCTAAGCATAAATTCCCATGTAAAGCACTAGATATTGAGTTCTTGTATTTCTTTTGTTGTATTAGTATTGTCGGCTAAACATTTTAATTGTAATTTTACCCTTGGTCTCCTATATATACACCAAGAAGACCTAGTTTTAGCATCATCTCATCTTGTACATTTATTATATTGTAAAAGGAGGTTGCCCCCTCAAAGAGGCTTCAAATTCGTTATTCTCTCTCTACCAAGGTGTGGAGTTACTTGTCTCTCTCTTTTTATGTTATTTTGGTCATTTGGTGCATAACATATACCATATTAATCAAGATTTGGTTTGTCTTCCTTTCTCATCATGTATAGATTCTCCAAGTCCAGGTGAAGTTTCAATGGTCCATCCCTCAGTTTCGGTAGCATATGTTTCTTCCTCCTTCACTTTATTTGTCTTATCTAGCGGTATTATAACCTTTCTTATACCTTTTCAAAATATGAGAGTTTCTTTGTTGGAGTAGATTGTTCCTATCACCGTACAAATCCAAGGCTTCCCAAACAATACTTTGTATGCCTCCTTGGGTAGTTTTAATACCTCAAATGTCACCCATGTCTTGATGCCATAAGCATTGGTTTTTACTATTGTCATTCTACCTAAGGGTGTGCACGCAACATGGTTTTCCACCCTAAGTACTATCATGCTATGTTTTAACCATGGTTTCTTTAGTTCTTCCCAAAAGCCTGAGGAAATAATATTGATTTATGCTCTTGGGTCCACTACTACACCATTGGTTTGTTTCTCTATTACTATTGTAGGTAGTTGTAATTATTTTTTTAAAACATATTTAATTTTGTGCACATGAACTTCCTTGGGATAACCTTCTTGTCTTCATTAGTGTTTGAAAGGTATTAAAAAAATCCTTGACTTTTTTTAGGTAGTGCTTATTTAGGGTTAGCTATTTCAATTGATTAACCAAGTCTCGGGTTTGGATGTCTTTGTGTTATGTTCTTACCATTTCCTTGTCATTTCTCTTATGGTCCTTGATTGCAAGGATGAATTATTTATATATATCCTTTTGCAATTCAAAAGCCATGTCATATTCTACATGTGTTCTATGACATCCTTCTAGTCTTGCTCTAGTGGCAATTAAGGCCTCATTTAATTTCAACTATCATTCAACCTATATAATTTTACAACTTTTCTCTAGGATTTTTTTAGCAATATTAGGCACACTTTATTGTCATTCTCAAGTCCATAGTTTGATTATGCCATGACTCTGAGGATGCTAAAAATGCAATTTTTTGTTCTGTGTACATATTGAAATCGGGGGCTCCTTCAATTTCAGTTTTGATTTGACCTATATCATTTTACAACTTTTCTGTTAGATTTATTTTAGAAATATCGAGCACTGTTATTTTTGTGGTTCTTGGGTCCATAGTTGGATCATACAATGAATTTGAGGATGTTTAAAATACAATTGTTTTCTTTGTGTCCCCATATGCCTCAAGCATCTGGATTTGCATGCCACTTTTCCTTCGGGTAATATTTGGACATTCGAGTGGGTGTTTGGCTATGATCATGTCATGTAAACACTAATATACAATCGTTGTTTGAATCTACAACTTCTAAACGTTCTCTTTTTATTATTCATTGGATACCTGGATTTCTAAGGTCCTTGCTAGTTCCTCGGATTTGTGGAGCAATAATTGTGCCAAGAGTGTTCTAATGTGTTATAAGTTCGATAGAAATTGAATCTATTCATCTTCATTGATTGTGTATTTTCCCCTGGATTTTCCTTTGGTATTTGGTCTTGTACTATTCCAGGATTGAGTCGTTTCATTTCTCTTATTTTCTTTAGAACTGGTTTTAGCTTTTCCAATGTTTCATCATTTTATTCCTTCCATTTTTTTTCTTGTTATTGTTAGTCGGTGTTTCTCCTTCCATCTAAATGGTTGCATGCATCACATATTGATATAGCTTTGGGTTTGTTGTCCTTATATGTGCCCAAATGGTATCAAGAAACCCTATAATGAACCAAATTTTTTCTATGCTTCAAATACATCATACCCAAGTTGTTCATTCGAGTTTCTAAGGGTGTCATAGTCGACAATATTTTCTCCTTTCATATATTCTATCTCTCTAAGTTGTGAAAAGGTCAGTGAATTTTCATCCATATATGCATATACATCTAGGAATTTTTCAACCACTTCTAGCGATGTGTTGAAAATTTTATGCTTTTCACATTTTCGGTGCCATGTCAAGACCGACCTCATTTTCAATCCTTTAAAAATGGTCCATCGAGTCATTGTTGGATTGACTTTGTTGACTACTTTCTAGAGTGGTTCAAGAATAAATATGTGATGTTCTCCATCAATGGATCCACCAAATAATGATATGTGTGGTGTGTTGGTTTATGCCTTGGTTGTAGTTTTGTTTCCATCAAGAGGGATATTAAAAGTTTTTTTGGATCTCTCTTGATCCTGAATTATTTGATGTGAGTGTTCTAATGGATTCTTCAAAGATATTTTTTGTTCTAGCTTCGTTCAAGGGTTTTCTGGGACTATTGTTTCCGCTACCTTCCTTCTTCCATATTTTTTTAATTCAGTGTTTTGTGGGTCTGGCTACATGTTGGAATTATTCTTGGTGTCATCCTTGTTGTTCTTTGTTTTTTCTTCATGATAAGAATCCTATATCTTCTAGATTTCCCATAGAACTATTATTGAATTTCACCCATCAAGATTGTCTTGATATGCTAGTGGTATGATTCATTTGACTATCGTGCAAATCCATGAGCCGAAATGCCCCCAAAATGTTGGATATATTTCTAGTCACAACAGTCTAAACACAATTCTCATTAATATAACATCCCATTTACAACTCATAGTATTCATTAACTTAAATAAATAGCTATAATAATGAAACATACCAAGGAAAATTCATAAACCATCCCAATCAATGACACTAGAAATTACCACGGGAAAAAACTTCCAAGTGAGGAAAAACCCACCTTCAAGTATAGTAGAATTTGTTTCAACCAGTCTATTGTATTCCTTAACCAAACCCTTAACTTCCAACTAGAACCCAATTGTAGAACATATATAAAAACAACCATCCCCAAATACAACCTTAACTTACTAGACACATACAAATACATACTACTTCAATATCTCTCTAATATTGTGCACACACGCACATTCTATTGGCTTGTTTGGTTATCCCAATAACCAAGAAAGCCCCTCCTTTACACTTGCTTTACTTGATAAAGGGTTACTCTCGTGACCATTGGGGGTATCTACCCCCAACAATATTCCCAAGGAGCAGGTTGGAGTTACCCCAAGAAGGATAAGGATGGAAATGTCTTCTTAATAGAGGAAAGGAAAGAAGAAGGGCTACTTTCCCTAAGTAGAAGATAAAACTTAGGAGACGGTCTAGGTTGAGGAGGAAAACATAAGGTAGGCAATGGAAGGGATTCCTATGGAAAAAAAATGGTTCCAAAATATGGAAAAACCTCCAAGTGAGAAAAATACCCACCTTCAAGTATAGTAGATTTTTTTTCAACCAGTCTATTGTGTTCTTGACCCAAACCCTTAACTTTTCATCACAAAACCCAACTGTAGAACATATTAAAAAACAATCATCTCCAAATACAACCTTAACTTATTAGACACATACATATACATACTAATTTATTATCTCTCTAATCCCCCCCACACACACATTCTATTTTATTGCTTGGTTATCCCAATAAGTAAGCAAATCTATCCTTTATGCCTGATTTTCCTAATAAACAGTTACTTTGGTGACCATTGGGGGTATCTTCCCCCAACAATATTCCCAAAGAAGAGGGTCATTAGGTGACTAAGGAACAAAAGAAGGGAGAAGAGGCATTGTGTGAATATTGGAAGTCAACCACTCATCATAGTTAAAGAAAACTGAGAAGATTGGTCTCGATGTTTTAGGGGGTTATGTTAACACGATGTATGGAATATGATATAGTCTCAATAGAATCAAGAGGCACATCACCCCAATCTTAAATCAAGAGAGGTGGCCCAAACATGACCAGGTTAAACTCAAATTGGAGTTCAATAAGAGTAATGTCAATTTGAGATGTTGTAACTTGTCTTGAAGAAGTGTCATGTTGAGAGGTAGAAACTTGGATTAGAGTAGTAGAACATAAACCTTTTTAATAAGAGGAAGGTTTCTTCCATTGAAGGACATGAAATTCGGTGGTTGTGTCAATATTGCAGTTATGATACTTGCAACACTCATCTATAGTAAGGCAAGGGTGATTATCTAAGTCTTTATGTTTGATGTATGATAACGTGTTTGATGGGATATTCAAGACTCATTTATCTCACATCATTTGGATGGAGGTGCATAAAGTTGAGTGGAAGTTGAGGCTTGAATCTCAGCCTGGTTTACCTATTGAGGAGATTCAAGGGACCTAACATAGTCTGTAATTTCTAAAAATTTGGCTTGCCTCTAGTTAATGCATTGCAAGACTTGGGCTAGCAAGTTCGAGTTTTTCATGTTTTTTCAGACATATCATGTTAGATAATCCATGATTGCATCATTTGTGTTGAATAGGGAACCATGATGGATGTTTTCTTAGCTAGGATGAGAGGGTAATGTTACATAATATTCTTGAATTGGAGCAATGATATGCATCGTGGAAGTGGTGTTAATCCTCTGTGGTTAAATTGATTTATGCAGTAGTAGGGAGGGTCTTAGGATGTGATGTATTTTAATGTTGTCTAGCGGCTTGATGTAATTTTTTACTTAGTGACGTAATGATGATCATTACAACATCATTTTTGGGGTACTTATACATGTAACATGGCCTCATTAGACTTTTGTGATATTGCACATGTGCATAGGGAGATAGTTTTTGGAGTTGACCTATCTCTTAGGTAATGGTGACTTACACTCATAGGTAATTCTTATCCACCACCTCCCTTATCTCTTTATGAGCTTATCATAAACCTTTATGGATTGGTTGATATCCACCCTTGATTGCGCCTCATGATCAATAGTTCAAGTATCTCCTAGTTACTATAAATTGAGGCAATTGGTCTTGAATCAAGAGAGTGGAGAGTGGATTATGGTATTGATCATTAGCTTGGACCCTACGGATCCTTAGACCAAATCATCCATATGATTGAGAGTTGTATGAAACCCATTTGAAACCCATACATGTGTGTTCTCTAGTTGATGTAATTAGGGTTGTTTTGAAGAATAAGAAGGTCTTGCCTCCATGGATGTTTCCCACCTTGGGGTTTTCCCATGTAAATTATCTTGCCTCCTCTCTTTTGTTTGTTAGATCTAATTTATTGATTTGATACTTTCAAAAGGAGTTTAGATAGGTTAGATTGATGCTAATATGTTCTTGGTATTTCATGGTATCAAAGCCATACATCTAACTCCTTGGATGAACTTCTTTGTTTGTTGAAAATTGGATAGGAGATCTATTGTTTCCTTCAATGAGAATTCAACAATAGTGATTGAAGATTTTATTTGGCATCAAATATAAGTAGATATTTAGATATGTTGGTCTAAATTTTCAGATCTGATTTTTTAAGCCTAATTTTTTTTATAGATTTGTGAATTCAGATTTGAATCTCATGCTTGGTTTCTACAAATTCTAAGTTTTTTTATATCTGACATTACCATTACATCTAGATCATGCTAAAAAATCAAGATCAATGTTCGTGTTGCTAAATTTGGTCTCTGTTTGGGCTATATCTAAGATTGAACATTCGTGGATGCACTTCAAATTTTTACAAACTTGTGCATTTTTGGACTGATCTGACCATACAAATGTGTTTGGAGCAATTTGATTAGCTTAGATTAACTATTTTTTTACAACAATCGACCTTCATTTGCCCTAGATATCGGGAATTTCTTCTAACCGACATGGGTCATCCATTCACTGTAATATGTTTTTAAATTAGTTCTTCAACAATATACCAAATGAATTTGATATCAAATATAATGGATTTGATCATTTGGTTATAATAATATGTTATGTATTTGGTTGTTATAAGGTCTTGGGTTCAAAACCCATTTCCTCTCAACTTTAAATAACATTTTTTTGAATAGCTTTATCATTTAGAGTACTCACCACATCATTGCCTCATGGACTCATCTACCCAACCAACATTTGACACATTAGTAGGTGCGTCCAAATAAAACTTGCCAACTCATCTACCACGTCAATTTGTACATTGCCACATGTCATTTTCAACACATTCCATGTCATATTATGTACCTTACCATGTTATCATATGGTGGATTCCATTCAGACCAATAAGAGGCTACCATATGGCACTTCTATCATAGCTTGTGGGTATGAGCACCAAGATTTTGAAGTTGATTTTTAAATTGCCATAAATTTATCATACAACATCAATTTTTAGTGTCGTTTGTTGTAGACTGTGTATTTTTTGGTTCTCTACATAGTGACATATTTGGCTTCAATGAATTGTTCGATTTATCCTCATGATTTTTAGTTGTTCCTAAAAACTCAAAGCCAAACCTCAATTTTGGAACTTAAAATGGTCATAACTTACTGATACAGACATCGTTTCGAGTGAGATATTTTTATTACTGCATAAAATTACATATTCTATGCAACGGTGATACTATCTTCTATTGATTTGGAAATATGATTATTGAGGATGGTAATGTCCACATATTTCTCCTTTGTTTGACTATGCCAATAGTCTATTTGAGACAATTTCTTGATGGTAGAAATTTAGTGCTTTTCTTGGCATAATGTATTTGTGATGGGGAGACCAATTTACATTACATGTGGTGCATATTTGAACGCTTGTTGAACTTTATGATCATTGTGAGATCATGTTCAAGTTATTCATTAAAGCACTCCAGTTATTTGTTGACACTTTAAGCCTATTGGATCACATTCAACTTCATCTTTTGCTCTCATTCATCTCTTTTTGGAGAGATTATTCTTTTATAGACTGTGAACTTGTGATGATGATTCATGCATTTTCTCTTGTAGGTTATTTCTTGCAATTAGCTCTCAATTTGCTTCACTTGTTCCTAAGCCACAATGTGTGTGAAGAGTTTGGAGACAATTTTTTTATGCATATTACTACTCTATCTTGATTTTCTTGGCACTTCATCATGAACATTATGATGATTACTACTCTATCTTTACTTTCTTATCACTTCATCATGAGCATATTGATGTTGTCATTGTTGATCATTATGTATTAGTTCTTGACAGTAGCAAGTGTCTTCTCCTTGCACCTTACTAAGGATCTATTTGTAGCTTATGGATCATTTTCTGCATTGTTCCACTCAATAGCTTATTCTTGATAGCAACAAAGTTTAAGCTATATTTTCCACTTATCTAAGATGTTTGAAGTTTTCATTAAGGGGGGGATATAATGTAATGTCATCTTCTTCCAAATGTGTTCATTACAACCCACAATGTAATGATTGTCTAGTGGCCACATTTATTGTTGTATATCTTACAATTATGATGACTATGAGAACATCATTCTAAGGAATTTATACACACAGTGAGGCATCATTAGACTTGTGATATCTCAAATGTCTCACATTAAATTTGGCCTATTATTCTTATATAACACAATTCCTTAATCGGCTCAGGGGCTCATTCCTCTAGTTAACATTACGGGGGAATGTTAGGATGTGATGTATTTTAATGTTGTCTAGTGGATTGATGAAATTGTGTACTTATTTCCATAATCATAGATTTTTCCCTTGTACAATTAATTACTGCAAACATATTCTTAATAAAAAAAACATAAAAGATACAATGGCACGCACACACATTACATAGATATTTTACCCTAGAAACCAAAACCAGGAAAACAAACAACTTGTTTTGAGCCGCACCTCTAATATTCTATTCATCATATATTCATTGTTTACAATACAATACATATATGGGATTATGTGCCATCTAAACACCTAATCCATTGACCCAAATTAGTCAACAACCCTAGTTCCTTAACCGGAATTAGAAAACCATCGATGAAAACCATGTGTTGAAAAACCACCAAAAAATGCCAG
>ML864092.1:8623-22659 GCA_009831015.1 Picea engelmannii | reverse complement strand
TGCCAGCGTTCTCCCTGATTTTCTGAACTGGTTCTTTACTTGCCTCCTCTACGCATGCCTTATCATGCAACGCTGTGTTCCAGCTTCGTGTTTCAGCACCTGTGTTCCAGCATTCGTGTTCCAGCATTCGTGTTCCAGCAGTCGTGTTCCAGCATTCGTGTTCCAGCAGTCGTGTTCCAGCATTCGTGTTCCAGCAGTCGTATTCCAGCATTCGTGTTCCAGCAGTCGTGTTCCAGCAGTCGTGTTCCAGCAGTCGTGTTCCATCATTCATGTTCCAGCATTCGTGTTCCAGCAGTCGTGTTCCAGCAGTCGTGTTTCAGCATTCGTGTTCCAGCATTCGTGTTCCAGCATTCTTGTGCGTGTTGACATCCTTGACTGCTCCATAACCGATTGCCATCAATGAAAACCTTAACCATCTGCGTCAGTCTTCTGTTATAGCCATATCTCCAACAGATTGCACTTGCCGATTAACTCTTTACCCCATCACACTCAGCTTGACTATCAAAATTTGACTGAAATTTTGGGTTTTTGGACATTTTTATGAGTTTTTTGAGCCTGGCGCCCCTGTTCCCATGTTAACAGAGTGACAACACTCCCTGGAAGTGTTATACAGAGCTTTATAACACTTTATCCCTTAAACAAGAGCGCCAACCCTTTTTTGCCCAAAATCTCTTCAAAAATTGCAATTTTTGGAGGTCCAACCCTTGTTTTTTCACTTGTTGAGCTGCTTTGGGATTCAATTCTTCTTATTTTGATCTTTGACATCCTTCCTCATGAGAATTAAACACCTTATTGTTCATATTTTATGCCCTTCTCCCTTATTTTTCATTTTTTGTTGTTGAGAGCTTGAAATCAATCCGTTGTTTTCTTCTCTCCTATCCGACTGAGCGAGAACTCTAGTGAAGGACACTAGAAGTCTGTGCCTCTTATCATTTGGTTCTTTGAGGTCATCTTGACCAATCCCTTTCTCCTTCCTTTTACGTTTTTTGGTTTTCTTTCCCTTCTTTGATCGCAAGAAGGGTGTGTTGTTTGTGTGAAATCTATTTGTGCTTGTCACAGGGTAGTTGACAGGAGAATTATCATTCACATGCGAATGACAAAAGTACATTTTAGTGATTAGTTTGCATATTAGTTTGCATTTCTGAAATTTTGTAGCATTATATTGGATTTGATTGAGAACAAAATTGATTGAGGGCATTCCTTATCAAGTGTTTGATAGTGAAAACGACATCTTCCTCTTTCCCTTAAATAGGTATTCATTGAAGAGAAACGATTGCTTATCATATTTCATGCATATTTTTGGGAATTGAATCATCATTCCATCAGTTTTACTTTCATACACCCTCTGAGTAAACAACATCCATTAAAATCAACACTTAACTAAAATTTATCAAACTTTTTACATCTTTGTTAGCAAACCTACATTAGTTTAAGGTGTAGGGATTTGGAATAGGTTGAAAGAATAACTTTCCAAAGATATCAAAGACAAAGTATCTTGCGGTAGGGAGAGTCAAATCCAATTGTCGTATTGGCTTGTTGGGATCCCCCTCTCACACAGGGGTTATGCATGAGGTCGCATTCGGGTGAGTTACAGAGATTATCCCTCCGTGGTTCAACTATTTGTAGTGGTCGGATCGTATATTGGGGGTCACTGGAAGGTATACCCACGATTATGTGTGGGAGCCTTTCAAGTTTATTTTGGACTTGTTATCCTACCCATACATTCCAACTAGACTGTCGACTATACCTGCCAAGGGGCTGACTACGAGTTGGTGACCTTAGTAGCCACAATCGTTAGGGTCTCACACAAGGTGACGGTGAAGGGAAGTCTCACTATACCTAGAACAGACGTTGGTCAAACTCACTCAGGCTCCTTGGAGGGTAAATCCACAATTATTGTGTGGAAGCTTGCACCAAGGAGTAAGTCCATTAAGCAGGTCGCCAACATAACCGATCCACCCACTCTATCCCTGCCCCTTCCTATTTTGATCTCGCAACGTTGGATTTCCTCACCAACTAGTGGTTTCATCGTAGGAAGGTTTGTTTGATTGATTGCTTCTCAGATTCATAGTGTGTGTTGTTTGTTTTACTTAGTGGACCTTAGGTTGAGTCAGTGTTAATGACATCAAATCTATGGAGTACCAATGGAGGAACCCCTTCTCCTGGGGAACCTTATACCTTTCCTTTGTTTGGAAACTTTCATCCTCCATATGTTGCCACACTGAGTCTTCCAGGACTCACTATTGGATTACCAGTTTGGTTGTTCCCCACTCTAGTGATCCCGAATCCACCCAATGTTTGATTTGCACCTAATACTTTGGATGTAAATACATCACCCACACATCAACCTCATGTCGAATTTTCACCTTCTTCGTCCATCAAGTCTCCTTCCATTTATCCTTCTTCACCTAGTGAAATCTCTAAAGAAAGTAGTCAGGCTGATAAGAAGAAGAAGAAACGGAAAGAGAAGAAGAAGAAGAGCCCAAAAAGGACCAAGGCCCCAACAACATAAGATGTTGGCTCTAAGAAACCAGTTACTGTTAATAGTACTGGGAGTGTTGATGAGGTCAACAAGGTTAAAATGAAGAATCCAAAACCCAAATTCCCTTGTAGCCTTTGTAAGGGTGACCACTTTATGAGGGATTTCCCCTATCTTACCCAAGTCTTAGAAATGTGGTCCTCCACGTCATCGGCCTCTGTCAGTCATGTCGATGATACCCCATCAACTAGTGATGTTCAGGTTGGTAAGAAGAAGCAAATTGTCAAGTTCCCTTGCATGTTATGTAAAGGTAATCATTACTCTCACATTTGTCCTCGTATGGATGAGGCTTCTTCTCTTTTGGAAAAACTTCAACTTCCAAAAGGTTATCGTAAGCTTTCCTCCAACCCATCACTGGTTGATGGATTGGTCAATCTGGTTCCATCCCCGGTCATTCTGGTTGATCAGGTGGTTAATCTAGTTTCCTCCTCGATTGAACCACAAACCCAAGTAGTTGATCCAGTTCCGTCATCGATCAGCCCCACTCTTCATCAAAAGAGTGACACCAAAGTGGTCGATCTATTTTCATCCTCGGACGATCCCACTCTCCTTTTAGAGAGTGACATTGATCCGTTTCCACCCGTCGATGGCATTCTTCCCTTGGAGAATGAAACTCAAATGGTCGATTCGGTTCCACCATCGGTCGATCCCACTCCTCCTTTGACGAGTGCCAAAGTGGCTAATCCAGCCCCTTCCTTGGTCAGTCCCACCCTTCATCCGAAGAGTGTCAAAGTGGTCAATCCAGTTTCACCATCGATCAATCCTATTCCACCATTGAGGAATGTCAAAGTGACTGATCCAGTCCCTTCCTCGATCAGTCCCACTCTTCCTCTAAAGAGTGCTAAAGTGTTCTATCCAAGTCCACCATTGGTTGATCCGATCCAATCATCGGTTGATCCTACTCCCCTTCTAGAGAGTAAACCCGATACTGCCCATGTTTTTCTCATTAATACAGACTCTACCGTGTCAGGGGGCATTTCTCCTTCTCCTGTGAAACCCCCTCCAAGTTTCGAAGCCATCCTTTTTTATTGGGGTGCGCTAACTGGACCTCGTCTTCCCTCTCACATTCCTTTCTAGATTACAGTACAAGTTCATGGTTGGGACATTCCTCAAACGTTGATAGATGAAGGTGCGTCTGTTAGTATTTTGTCTTCTGTTGCTTGGTACGCTTTGGGTTATCCGTAGCTTGCACCAGTTACACAGAATATGTTAGCTTTTAACAGAAGAACTAGTCAACCTTTAGGGATCCTTCCTCAGTTTCCTGTAACTTTGGGAGGGAAAATTGTCTTTATCAATGTCATGGTAGTCCGAGACCCCTTGGATTTCGATTTACTCCTTGGGCGGGATTATGTCTATGCCATGAAAGCTATTGTATCCACTCTCTTTCGTGTGATATCTTTCCCTCACAATGGAAGAATTGTGACTATTGATAAACTTTCATTCATCGACCCTGACTGGGTTACTTCCCTAAGTGGTTCTTATATGCAGACAATATCACCCCCGCCGCATATCAATTATGTGGCGTTGTCTCCCATGCTTTCAACTTCCGACGATTTGGATCCGGTAGTGGACATGGTGATTTCTTCGGTAGGATTATTGGAGCCTAATATCCTTACTCCTATCACATCCTTTGACATGTGTTCCTTCTCAAGTCATTATCTTCCATCCAATGAAGATCTCCTGGAGGCCATGACCACGTTTTATCCTTTGACATGGTACCCTTCCAGGGCATTATCCTCTTGGAAGCCATGATCTGGATGAAACCACGAGCATAGTTTCTCTTCTTTGTGGCAAGCTCATTAAAAAATGAAATAGAGGCTCTGAGCATAGTTCTTTTCCTATGTCAAGCTCGTTAAAAAATGAAACAGTCGTCTCTCTTGAACCTTCTTTTCATCCACCCTCCTCCTTTTTCTCATCTACTAGCGAAATTGGTAACGACCTCAGAGCCGGTGAATGAATCAAAGCTTGGAGGGCATGTCTGCAGCCTTTGATGATCTTTCTGGAGTTAAGCCACTAGCTTTCAAGCTGGGGGCATACCGATCTTAGTCTTTGTTCTTTCTCGTGCTCGTAAATACATGAGAATGCATCTGGGTAGACTTTTATCTCTTTTTCGGACCTGTATGGATACATGAAAAAGGAACCCCCTAGAGTCTCCTTTAAGCTATTTTCAGGCTCTCTAAACATGAACAGATTGCTGAGTGATCTTGCTTCCTTTCCCACTCGTTAAATGGTTTGAAAGGGTGTCTTTCGAGTGATAATTTATCTCTTTTTCGGCCTCGCAAGACTAACATTATGAAAAAGGACAACATTGGAGTCATCTTTAAGTTCTTTTCAGACTCTCTAAAGATGAAAAGATTACCGAGCGACCTTGTTCTTTTCACGCTCGTTAAAGTATTTGAAGAAAACATCTATTGAGCGATAGTTTATCTCTTTTTCGGTCTTGTCAGACTACTTTACGAAAAAGGAACTGAGAGAGTTCTCTTTTAAGTGTTTTTCCAGACTCTATAATCATGAAAAACCTTCGAGTTTTCTATCTTTGGACTCACTAAAACAAACATCGATAGGCCCATACAGGACCGAACCCTTACTTCTTCCAGTTCGTTAAACAAAGGAAGAGGAACTTACTGAAGGTGAGTTATATTGGGCATGTGTTACCCTCCTCAATCTCGTTGAATTAAAAAGAGGTACTCGTCTATCTGGATGGGGGGAAAAATTGAAAGAAGCAAGCCAAGCAGTTTCTTGAGAACATTACCAAGTAACTCTTAGAGTCGCCCTTGAACACGACACTTTGTCTTTGCGCACATTATAATCCATTGAACCTCTACACTGAGCCAATCCTTTGAGTTTCTTTCACTGCTTTGGGTCACCTAACGTAAGTCACATCATCCACTGCATCATCAAGTGTTGGTCCATGTCATGTTTCTGCTGTCGTGCCTCAGTGTTCAAGGGAAGTATCCACCTCGAGAGTCAGCCATCACAAATATCTTGTCTCAATACCCATGTCAGTCCATGTTCATTTGATCTACCAATTACATCTCTATGTCCATTTTGTGTCGTTGATGGGGGATACATCAAGGCCCTCCTTCGGCGAGCCTATTCCTGTCGACTTCAACACATTATCCAGGAATTAGACTTAGAAACCAGTTAGTACTTTGGGACCTACATGCATCAATGGCAGGCCTCCTCACGTTCAACAATAGGTTTACATCATTGACCTCTGATCGGATGATTCCATGGATGTTCGACTCCAGCCCATCCATTCACATTCGTTGGAATGTACTAGAGTACCTTGGGAATCATTGGCATTAATGGTGATCTCCCTCACGCTTGTTAACAGTTTTCATCATTGACCGGTAATCAAGTGGTTTCTACCATGTTCGACATCAGGACATCTATTCACATGGTTAGATTCGTACTACATCGGGATCGGTAAGAAGACCCTGGGTTTAGTGATCACTTTGATATGTACTTTTCCCAGGTTGCGAAGGAGTTTCTCTTGAACAATGACACATATACTGTTACATAGATCCACTTTGTATTGGTCGTGGCTATGTCTTGTCATCTCGTAGATTCACTATGTATTCTTCGTGGCTACAATTAGTTCAGGTCATCAGAGTATAGATCCACACTGTATCCTCGGTGGCTATACCTTTTTATCAATACAATTATGGATCCGCAGTGTATTTTATGGCGGCCATATCTTGCAAGTCTTGATCACCCAAGCATAGGTATGCCTGCCTTGGGTTTTGAAACATGTCATAATATTTGTTGGATGTTTGTGTGCAACTTCTGCCAGGTTCTCCGCGTCTATACCCTTGCTTGAAAGTCTACAAAGAATTTCAATTATTAGTTCTCATCTTCTAACTTCATACTTTGGGGGACAATCTGTTACACATAAACATTACTCGCTTTGATAAGTGTCGCAAGTGTCACATATTTCTCGCAAGTGTCGTAAGTGTCAAGCAAAGCATACTGCCATGATGCCTATGTCATACTTATGACAACACTAAGAAATCACTCAAAATTCCCCAAACACTTGGTTTGAAGGAAGAGGAATGGTTCAATGAAGTTAAGTACCTCTTGCCACCTGAAAGAATCACTGAATCTAGGGTTTTAGAAGAGATCACTCCCCTATATATCTCTTAGGAGCGTTGGCGCTCCCCTCTAAACTGCTAGGGAGCACTATAGCACTAAACAGCCCTTCAGGAGGAGTGTTGGTGCCCCCCTAAAGCCTACTAGAGAGCGCTACAATGCTCGGATGGCCCTTTTTAGGGAGCGCTGCCTATTCTGGGTAGGAGTTGGTCTATTGAGGAGAATAAGGGGAATATCTTTCAATCTTGGAAGGTAGTTGAATTCAGATTCTTGGTTCAGCCATGATCTTAGGAAAGATCCCTAACTCAAGGAGGAAAATCCTCAACTTACCCTAAATATACCTCAAGAGGTTAGGCCTCTCTAAACCTATATAAACATGCTCTATCATGGTGGAAAGGAGAAAGAATTAGAAGCATGAAACCTATGATCTCATAGGAAACACTCAGTGGACTGGAAAGGGAGAATCACACCAAACTTATGATCTTATAAGTGGTGTTGGAACAGAGGTGATTTGGAAGAAAGAGACCTATGATCTCATAGGGAGCAATCGGTGAAGCTATCATCATTCAGATCGTGGATCTTTTGAGCAAGGGGTAGACAAGGAGGACTTGACGAAACTGTTGCAATCCATCTACGGCTGTAAGCAATGTTTTGTCCTCATTAATATAATTTGCTTGGCCTATTTCTTTCTAATTCATGTTCAATCTCACATGAATTTGTCTCTTTAGTAGATAGACCTATTCCGGACTAATCTTGATAGACTAGGAAGTGGTTGTACTTTGTTTGTCTACAGGGGTTATCGAAGAGCGAAAGATTGGAGCTCAACTCAGAGCGTGCAGGGACAAACACCGGTAAAAGGTACTTATTTTCTCCTTCCTTCTCACACACTAGCCCATCTAGATCTAAAAGGAAGTCAGTGACCATGATAAGCACTTTCTGTCTTAGATTTAAGAGTCTATCTCTTTGAGGAGATCTACCTGTCCGCAAGGAGATTTTCCTTCAACAATATCCCAAGAAGGAATGCTTACAATTGCGATAGTGCATCAAGGAAGAAGACGTAGAGATGGAAATCAGGGATTGGCAAGATGACTAGAGAGTTCTAGTTCTCACTCAAGAGATGACCACAGGTAAGGAAGCTGATGCAGAACAAGTTCATACACCCGCGAGAGATAAAGATGCACCTAAGAATCCAAAGCCATGTTATAATCCGACACAACAGAAGAACGGGGGTGTGCCAAAGAAAGATACTGTGGTCGGGAAAAAGGACACCACCTAGGCACCGAAAGAACTAGAAAAAATTGATGTGATAGCACAAGGAACCCCATCGATTGCTACCTCACAAGAAAAAGGATAGAACAAGAGGTCGATCATACACACCAGGTGTGTGCGCAAAAACGCCAAGGCATGGAAGAAGCTGCCAGAATATACAATCACTAAGAATGACGCGGACCTCATGGCCGAAAGATTCTAGGACCGACCAGTTGAGGAGTTTGAAGATGCCCAACACCAAAGGGACCAAATTTAGGATGACCTGGCTGACATAAGCTAGGTCCTAGAGCAGATCAGAGAAGTGCAGAGGGCGAACAAAGGAACATATTCATTCCCCGCAACATCAAAAGCAGGAGCCAAGGCTATGTCGAGCGAACATGAGATGATCCAAATGATAACACAGGCGAGCCCGAACTTCCACATTACACCCAGCATGTTGCACATAGATGATATTGTAGCACAGACACTCTTGAAATATCTGGTGCATATACAATTACTAATGGATATGATACCAACCAAGGCACTATACAAACTACAAGTTAGTGTCACGCAGGAGGTGCAGTTGCACACACGAAAAGACACTTAGAGTTGCAACATGCAAAGGACATCAAAGAGAAGTTGGAGTTGGTGCTCGAGAAAGTCAATCTCGAGACCAAAGATGAGAAATATCACATAGATAGGCTCGAGCAGGGAGTGGTTGCATCCTATGACATAATTCCAAAAAGCGTGCAAATAGAATAGCCCACGAAAACGCAAAAACTTGATCACATTGTGAAAACAATTGATCAATACAGGCAGGAGATCGAGAACCTATAGGAACAACTCATTCCTACCACTCCCGTGGAGGTGAAGGAACAAAGGAATCAAGAAGCATCCAGATAGATGGATGAAATAGAATGACAAGTCAGCACAATTGTCGACTTGTTTGATAGGGTAGCGCAACTATGGAAAAAGATAGAAGAAGATCAAAAGTTCCAACATTGGGACTAGGAAGAGGAAAAGATAATCGCAGCCATCCAAGAACTCAAGCAGAGGTAGAAAATGATGAAGATCACCAAGTGCCTCAAAGGAATGCAAGATATTAAGAAGTTTCAAGTAGAGCTAATAGTTGCACAGACGTAGAAGAAGGACCGACAAGCTCAAATGGGACCTCTCCAAGAGCTAGCAGTGGAGGTCATTGCGTAGGAAGAGGAGGCAAAGAAGAACATGGAACAAACACATGTAGAGTGCACAAAAATGATAAGGGAGGAGATCACAATGCAAGTGTTAGATGTGCTCAAAGAAAAGACCGTGCATGCTCAAACACAAGGAAGGGAACTCACAGACAAGTTCCACACTTTAGCAGAAGTTGTTGAAGAAGTGTGCAAATCATAGGTAGCTTGGGATGAGCCACATTTCAGTGTTGGGGGCCTGTTAGATGCAGACCCATTCTGGGTAAAAGGATATTTTTTTGGAGAGAAGCACGAAGGGAAGAAAGGACAGTTGGAAGGAAAAGCAACACATGTGAGGGAAGCGTGTGAGGCATGCATGCAAGGGAGACCTAACTATGTTAGGGTTAGGGTTTTTGAAATATACTGTAATGGTTGATGAGCCAATAATAGATATAAGTAGTACTTAGGAGTTCTAGCGGGGGGACTGAAAAAGACAGAAGGGGTACCTGAGTTGGATAGATACAGAAAGCCATCAGTAGTACCTAGGAGGTAGGGGGAGTCCCAAAGTTGTAAGGTTTGTAAGAAATGCAACATTTCGTAAGCTAGTGAGATAGAGAAAAACTGAGAAACTCAATCCCGAGGGTTAGATCGCAGGATGCAGATCCTGGTGTGATCTAGTCAACCTCATAGGGATCAGGCAACCTATTGAGATTGCAAGATCCAAGAATGTAAACGTGCTCGGCGTGACATATTTTTGAGACACAATAAAGAGCTTGAAATCCAGATATTTGTGGACGTAGCCCAGGAAGGGGTGAACCATGGTAAAGCTTGTGTTATGTAATTTAATGTATGCATATCTATTCTTGTTAAGAATTAAATGCTAGATGAATGAATGAAGGAAATATTTAGATCTAATACTCCACATGCATGAATAAGAATGATTGTTTTAATCAAGAGGTTAGACTAAATAAATAAAGATCACAAGGTACAACCACATATCCCCACTCATTCTCAGGCTGCAAGAACCTGAGTATTGCAGCCACCCATAGATCTATCTCAGGTGAGACTGAGCAGTACACCCTGTGCATTGCGTTGCCTTCTAGTTTACCAGGGGGTCTGATAGTTTTAGAGGGATTTTTGTTGGAAGATGGTTAAATCTGAGCTTGGTTCAACCTATGACAGTAAGGTAAGATCAGAGTAGATGATTGATAAAGTAGAATAAGAAACCAACAACAACTACAATAGTTTTAGAAAGTCATTTTTTTTGCATGAACAACAAGCAAAGAGAAGAAAAGAGAGCTTGGAGCTAGAGAAACCATGGAGGGAAAATTTGAAGCATGCTATAGTGTTTTTGGAGGAGAAAATTGAAGAACCAAGTTGTCATGCCTGAAGAGTGAAATCCTATGTGAGTTGCATTGTAACAACAAGTGTTTGTTGTTGTTCCTGGTAGTTTTCTTTGCAATGATTTCCCTTGAGTTTCCTAGCAGAGAGTTTCCCAACAGAGAGATTCATGGTTACCTATGCTAGAGAGACCTTGATAAACGAATGGGATGCTTGAGGGAATGAGATCAGTGAATGGGTACATTCCTTGGGTTGGTCAGGTCGAGAGGAAGAGAGTCGGTGGAAAATCAATATATCCGTAGTATAATAATAATGGGTTGTGGGATTTATGAGTTGTGAGTGGATAGTAATATACCACCCTCTTTTGAGGATTTCTAGCCTGAACTCGGGGGTGACTTGTTGTTGAGATGTGGAACAACAATTCTATGGTTGGGTAGAACGTTCGTCCCAAGCAACTAGTTGCACAACTGGATTAAAAGATATGTGTTTTATCTACTTTCCGAGTTATTTTATGTGTTTAATTGTTGTTCGTTTACTATGTGTATGCGAACGATTTTTCATGATGTTGTGTGATTTGTTATATGCACTCATTATTTTAGTAAATGCACCTACAACATTTAAAAAAATAATATTACATTACATACGAATATTGGTCAAGATGAAGCATTGCATGTTTTTAATGAATCTTTTTTATGTTATGTTATGTACAATAGTATTAATAGTAGGTGTCTTTTATATAATCTACATTAGCAAGAACTTTTTCAAATCCTCTGCAAAGGATGGTTTGGAATTTTCTATACCTGACACATTGTTTGCTAGTAACGTTGGTTTTTGTCGAAAGACAACTCTGTTTTGTATGACTTTGCTATCCATCTTGGTTGTAGCTTATTTTTAATATAAATATCAACCATTTATGTTAAGAAAATCCAAATAGTTTTAAAAAAATTCAACTTAAAAAAAAGGTGTCAAGAGATATAAGCCAATTCTAAAGGAGTGTTATTTTTAAGGTTTTATTTGCAACAATGCGAAAGTTTTAGGCCATGGTTTAAAAAATGTTGTAATTTTAACCTCCCCAACCTAACAAGATATTTTTTTTTGTAGCACCATATTTCGATTTAGGATTTGATTTTAAAGTTTTGTTTGCAAGAGTTCCATTTTTTAAGGCCACAGTTTCAAAAAAAATGTAATTTAGCCTAAAAAAAAAGGGTTCTATTGGTAACACTACTTTTCAATTTGAGGGTTGGTTTTAAGGTTATTTTAGCAACATTATATGATTTTAGGGCCATGTTGCAAAATGTTGTAATTTTAACCCCCCCAAAAAAGTGTACTATTGGTTGCACCACTTTTTGATTCAGGGGTTGATGTAAAGTTTTTTGATGCAAAGTTCTGGATTTTTAAGGTAATTAGGGTTCTTGTTTTGAGGTCATGGTTGTCATCAAATCAATAACTAGTTTTGGGAGGAACTAATTTGTAAAACATTGTGATATGAAAGAGAATGATAATGACATCATGAAACTATTATAACCTTACTAAAACCATAGTAGCAAGATTCGATTGTATTATCCTTTGTTTTACCAACATTTGACACTAGTATGAAATGCAACTAATTTTTGGTATAGTACAAATATGTCACAACATACTTACTTTTGATTGTATTTGATATTATACCTTACTTCTTTTATCCTTTTCAACTCATAAACCTAAAACAAACAAACCAAAACCCTCAAAAAAAAAAAATTAAATACATCTATAAATATAAATTGATGGCAATCATTTCAACAAATGAATTTTTTTCTACTTTATTGGAAATTCTTGAGGTTGGAACTCTTCTAAAATTTGAAACGAAATGCATATTTTTGTATCTATGAGATGTATATTTATGTACAAAATTTGTATTGGATTTTTGTGTTATGCATTTTCTCCATCTCAAATTGTATTCAAATTCAAATTCATATACAAACTTAATGGGTTCTTATGTTTTTACTACTGATTTACTCTCATCCTGTTCCCTTTCCTTTCCTCTCTTTTTATTTCTCTTTAATTTATTCTCTTCTCTATTATCCTCTTCCTCTACTTTTATGTCTTGTATATTTTTTGTAAGAGTTGTTACCTATCACATACCCACTACGGAAAAAATAAAATTTTTGCTCTTCCTCAAGGGATAGAATCCCTGAATTTCTATGGAGCCTAGTGCAGACCATCCCTTCCCTTATCCTCCTCCAAGTGACTACAATATGGTTGTAGTGCAAGCACCTTTCGCAACTCACGAGTTGGAGAGTCAAGGCTCTCGACTCCTCGCTAGCGCCTGCTACATGTAACTGTAGGCTAGGCTAAACACTAGCACTACTCGCATCTCACAACTTCGCGAGTTGGAATGTTGAGCCCTCATGCTCCACCTTTGCGAATCCCTGAAACACGAAAGGTCAACGTTACGTGGACTCTGCCAAAGCGACGTGTACATGCCACCTGTCTCCTCCATTGTACTCTGCTTACAAGCTGTGTCACTACCACCCGTCCCACGAGACCTCGGCTCTTGACATTTCGCAACTTCTGAAGTTGAAAAGGAATTCTTTCGACCTTTGAACCCCTGATACGCGATACCATATGGAGGTTCTAATCCAACGGTTCTCTCATGGCTTGGATCCAACAGTTTGGATCCTTTCACGATCTTGTGTATCACGAGTCCTTAAAACCTTGCCCATCATTGACTCCTTCGAGTCGCGAGTAAGCGAAACGCTGAGTTTTCGCCACATGCCCTCCTTGATGGATGGCTACGATGAAATCGCGACTTTGCACATCGCTAGTTCGAACAGTATGTTCTTTGACCTTCTTGCTCTATGAGTCAGTGAGATGTTGAGCTCTCACCACGCGTACTCTACAATGGACGGCTTGATTTCCTCTTCGAAGAGTTCAGGATTTCGTGACTCGCACGTTGTAAGGTTCTTTCCTTTGAACCCCCAACTCCTGAAATGTCGAAATCTCCCTCTAGACGATCGATAGTCCAGACCACTCTTGGGTCAACGGCCATGATCACGTCGTTATTTTGCGTATCATGAGTTAGTATAGTCTTGCCCTTTGACCACTCCCAATCACGAGTCAGCGAAATGTGTTAAGGTCCTAACCCGCACATAGGTAGATCAATGTATTCGGATGTAATAAAGGTCAATATTAATAAGGCCTTTCAATAAAATAGAATAAGGCAGATGTAAGAAGACCTAATAGAATCTTCCGCTTCTAGAAGGATCTTCCTCTAGATGCTTCTCTTAATAAACATATTTAGTATAAATAAGAGGCGAGGGTATGAGAACCCTAGCTTGAAGATTATTGTAACAGAGCTGTGCTCAACTGGAGGTTGCCCCCTCGAAGAGGCCTGTGAACATTGCTATCTGAATCAAAGTGCTATTTTTGTTGCTAGTTCGTATATCATTTATGTGTATTGTGAAGATTATGCTGGATATTTTACTGTTATTCTGTCATTTCTAGGATTTCATTTATGTTCTGCATATTTTATATATCTGGTATCTTGCAAGTGGTATCAGAGCACTTTCCTTGGCAAAAATTGTGGGTATTTTTTTTTTTTAGGGTAGAGACGTATTCCGGCGTCTTTAAGCCACAGAGATCTGTCGTTACGCGCATAAACCCGT
>WSFP011423206.1:0-22660 GCA_009831015.1 Picea engelmannii | reverse complement strand
CATAACACCTTGTCTTCTGTAGATTTCATTTACTGCTGCAAGTGTGCTAGCCAGAGATCTGGTTAAAGGGTTCCTGCTCAGACAGGAAGGAATCACAACACCTTGTCTTCTGTAGATTTCATATTACCTCTGCAAATGTGTTAGCCAGGGATTGGGTTAAGGGTTCCTGCTCATAAAGGAAAGAACCAAAACATCCTGTTCTCTCTAGACTTTCATTGGTGCTAGCCAGAAACTGGGTTAGGGATCCCTGCTCAGAAAGGAAGGGATCAAACTGCCCTGTTCTCTGTAAAACCTCAAACTCACAAGTGTGCTAAAACAGAAATAAGGCTCAAGGCTCCTGCTTAGAAAGAAAGGAACTAGGTGGCTTTGTTCTCTGTTAGATAGAGCTAATTGTTTTTTGCATTACTGTTTTCATGAAAGAGTGTTAATACTGAAGTCCCTGTTGAGAGTAAGGGTCATGTTCTCTGATTGCAGAATAGTTGTTCTTTCCCATTGCAGTGTTATTTTAATGTAATCCAGGATTCTTAGATTGAACTTTAAAGATTTGCAATAGGGGAATTACTTTCCTGTGATTTAATTCAGAGCTTCAGTTTATTCAAGCAAGTGTGATTAGTATAATTTTCTTTACTACAATGCTAAGTTGCTTTTGGAATTGAGCATATACAGTGCGTGGCTATCTTTGAAATAAAAGACTTCCCTGGGTTGATAATTTATGTATCACTCGATTGCTTAAAATCAATTAAGCAATTATAGTGACCAACATCTGTAACTTTCAGTGGCTAGAAGAGTTAAAAACTAAGACTGTATGCCACCGGAATATCTTATTTCGGTGGCTAATGAACAATGAAATGTCTGCCTAAGCCATTGAAAATCCTGTCTTAAAAACAGTTCAAAAAATTGTAAAAATGCATTACCTTTGTGTTGTAATAACTTCAGGGCTGCTCCTCTAGAGTCTCTGTAGTCTAAGGAAGGTTCACTACAACCTCTTCTAGGTCCTCTATGCCTAAGTGAACTATAGGTTTTGGATTTTGAAGCATGAGTTTAATCTTTGAACACCTAGAAACCTTATATGCCTTCTGATTTTCTTGAATTAGTTTTTTTTTTTCTTTTCCAGCTTGACATACATCTTAGCAAGTATATGAAAAGAATCATACAATTCAACATTTCTTTCTACTAAATTTTTATTCCTTCTCTTGATTTCTCTTTCAATAATTTCAAGTTGATATACTTGCCTAAGAAGTTGATTTATCTTTTGTTATGAAGACTTCTTTGGTTTGTTGGTTGATGCTTCAACAACTTACTGGTATTGATCTCCCTTAGGTACTTGTGAAAGAAATTCTTCATGTTCTGTCACTAGCTCTCCTACTAAAACTGCTTCTAGAAGACCTTGCTCATGCTCTATTGAAAACGGTTGTTCTTCATCCTCAGAGTATGTGTAGGGGAGATTTAGGATGTTTTTATCTCTTAGACGAGATTCTACTTTCCCTGTATCATGACTGAAATCCAATTTCTTCTTAGTTTTCCCATGCTTAGAATATGGAGAGGGTTGATCAACTACAACTAGAGAGATGGCTCTCCTCTTCCTCTTTCCACTTCTAGGAGTAGAAGACTTCTTTGAAGAAGGCTTCTCCTTATCTTCTGGATGAAGGTCTATCTCAAATCATTGCAAAAGAGGAAATGATCCCATTTTATGTTCCTTCTCTTCAACTGCTCACAAACCATGAGTGTGATTAGGCCATGATGAAAAATCCTACCCTTAACTTTACTTGGTTTTACTTGAACTTGGTAGGACATTTTCTTAAATCTCTTCTAGAGGTAATAAGGCAAGTTCAAAGGAGTTATGCCAGTGAAGTGGTTCATCAATTTGAAATGATAGATCATTACCCTACAGTATATACTTTCACAGGTTATATAAACAAGGATGGATTTTAACAAGTTCTACCATTTATCCTCAAGAAAAGACATGGGAATGTCTTTCTTCCAAATTAAACTTTTATGCTCTAGTTTGAGATAGGACCTAAACTCCACATCCTTGGTAACTGTAGTCTTAAACCAACTCTCTCCAGTTATGGGTAGTTCCGTCACCTCTGCTATGAGAGATTCATCTACTATGAATTCATCCTGGCCAATGACAATGTTTCTCCCATCGAAGGGCAGAGAAAAAGCCTCTGCTACCTATTGGTGAGAGCTCTGCAACTTTTCACAAAACCTCTAACACCCTACAACTTTGAATAGCTGACATACTTTTGGATGCGACTCTAGGTCGCATCTGTCATTTAGATATTTCCTGAGAGACGTTACTCCTCTCCTCATCTGGTAAACTACTCATGTACACCTCAAAATGAAAACATGGGCTTGGGGGAGACCACAAAGCGCAGATGGGGGAAGGTTATGGCTCAGCTGCGACAGAGGTGAAAAATGAGGAAAGTTTACAAGTTGGCCCTGACTTTGAGGGATTTGAAAGAAAATGAGGATTTGAAATGGTATTTATTAGAAGATCAATCTCGAAGGGTATAAAGGTAAAAATAGCCATGTGATTTTGTTGGCGCTGAATTTGGAATAATTTAATTAATCGTGCAGATCTCAAATCCTAGATTTTAGGAAAGGTGTAAGATAGAGAGGGTTGAGGGTTAAGTAAATCACATCAATATTCATAATGAAACTAAAACACCTCTTACTAAGTAATTGTCAACCACTTCTTGTCTTTTCAATGGATAATGAGTAATCATAATCCTTCAAACTTGATGTTTCATGCATGATGAAGAGACATGCTATCCCTTTCCAAGCTCCTCCACATTCGGTGGATAGAGTAGCCCCGAATTTCATGTTTTAGCTTATGAAATCTAATTATTTCGGTGGCTAATGAACATTTGAACAGTCCGCCTAAGCCACCAAAACCTGAGATTTGAATTTTTTGAAATGAAAATGAAACCAAATGTTTTTCAAACTTTATTACATGCATAAAGATCTCAAAAATGAGCCTTAAAAAATTTAGAAATGTATTTTTGAATGACATCCTATCACCTAAAATAAAACAACTTGAATAATTTATCTAAGGAGATAACATTGTGCACACTGACCATTTAGCTATCATATTTTTAATGAAAAAACCCGTCACAAATGCTAGAGTAACTAGATGGTTATTATTACTACAAGAATTTAATATCACAATCATTGATATGCCTAGAAAATATAATTTGGCTATTGATTTCTTGTCTAGACTTATTCATACAGGTGATAGTACTCCAGTAGATGATGATTTTCCGGATGAGAATCTATTTTCTCTTTCTAATTACACCCCTTGGTATGCAGACGTAGCTAACTATATTGTAGCCGGAAAGCTGCCTCAAAGTATGTCCTCCCGAGAGAAACAAAGAAGTATTCAGTTAAGTGCTAATTATATGTGGCATGCGGATTTCTTATACTGAACTAGACCTAATTTGGTAATCAGAATATGTGTTCAAGAGGACAAGATGTAGGATATCTTCAAAACTTGTCATGATGGCCCATGTGGAGGCCATTTTGTTGACAAAAGGACAACATACAAGATTCTATAGTCTGGATATTATTGACCAACCATTTTCAAATATGCAAAGAAATATGTGTCCAACTACGATGATTTCCAAAGAATGGGAAAACCCAGTGCAATCAATGAAATGCCTCTCCAAGCCCAAGTAGTGATCGAACCCTTTGAAAAATGGGCTTTAGATTTTGTAGGACCTATCAACTCCATGTCCCATAGGAAAACATACATCTTAGTTTGCATAGATTATGTAACAAAATGGGTAGAAGCGAAGGCTTTGTATTCAGCCAATGAACAATCCGTTGTACACTTTCTCTTTGAGGAAAGTTTTACTCGTTTTGGTGTACCTCGGGAAATAGTCACTGACCAAGGAACAAAATTCACCTCAAATTTCGTCAAGGCTCTTACTGACCAGTATAGGATCAAACACAAAAAATATTCACCCTATCACCCCCAGGAAAACGGCCAAGTAGAATCAATCAACAAAGTGATAGAGTATATCCTCACTAAGATTGGTCAACTGCATCACAAATACTGGGCTGATAGGTATCCTGAGGCCTTGTGAGCCTATAGGTTTCCCGAGGCCTTGTGGAGCTATAGGATAGCTTGGAGAAATACAATAGGCCATACACCTTATGAGTTGGTGTATGGGAAGCATGTACTACTTCCCATAGAGTTTTAGGTAAAAACCTTCAGAACTTCCATGCAATTAGGGATGGATCTGAATGAAGCTAAAAAATAGAGGCTATTACAATTAAATGACCTTGATGAGATAAGACATGATTCTCTACAAAGAACCACCCTGATACAATATCAAAGGACCAAATGGCACGACAAGTACATGAAAAAGAAGTCCTTTCAGTCAGGTGATTGTGCCCTCCTATATGATAGTAGATTCAAAAAATTTAAGGGCAAATTGTCTACTAGATGGTTGGGGCCCTATGAGGTTGATACAGTTTATGAAAATGGTTCAGTAAGGATAAACACCATTGATGAGAATCAAATTTCCTTTGTCATAAATGGGCATTGATTGAAGGTTTATCATAAGCCTCTATCAAAAAAGGATTTTTTCAAAAATGTTCTTCAAAGTTCGGAAATGCAACTGGTAAGAAAGAGGGTTTCTCCTCCTGCTGACCTACCACAATAAGTTCAATTGTATAAATTAATTTAGCCATGTACATAGGTGTGTCATTAGATAGAACTTCTCTTTTATTTATTTTTATATAACTAACAAAAACAAAAAAATAAGTTGGTTGTGTTCCCATGTAGATAAATGAATAAGGAGGGCATTTACTAGATGGAGTCTTCTTTAATTTTTTCAAACTCTTTAAAATTTAAAACAACAGTGAGAAGGAACTAGCCCTGGCTCGAGAAAAATCCATGGGACAGTATAAATATATTTCTTTAAGTTTTTCAGACTCTTTAAAATTGAAAACACCGGTGAGAAGGAACTGGCTCGGGCTCGAGAAAAATCCATGGTACGACATAAAGAGTTTCTTTAAGTTTTTCAAACTCTTTAAAATTAAAATACCAGTGAGCATTAACTAATCTGAGCTCGATAAAAATCTACAGAAAAGTAATAGTTAGGATTATTATTGTTATTTTTGTAATAAAAAGGAAATGACAATAGGAAGAGTGATCATCCTGGTTCCAAAAGAGGAGGGTTCTATAATCTCAACAACTGGTCATCCAAATTCCAAAATACCCTCATGTCATAGAATTATTCTTGCATTATTCCAATGCAAACTCAGAATTCCTAAGTGTTGGTATTTGTTCCATCTACATGGTTTTTCAGTTGAATCTGAAAACAAAACACCATATGTTTCTACAAGCCACTGTCACCAGGTTCTATGTCAAAAATATCTCAAGCACCAGAATACAATGTTCATATATGTGCTTATTCTGTACCAATGATCACCTCCATGTTTATCTGGTACCAATGGTCATTATTTTGCTAAACCATCTCATTGTTCTTATATGGTACCAGACCACATTCGATATTGAAGAAAGGATAATGTGTTATTTCGGTACTAATTACAAATTTGCACATAGGTGATCCGGTACTTAGGTAATCCGATACTAGTAAGGATCTGACTGGTATCTCCAATCACATTTCCAAATTGCTACTCAAATATTAGTGCTAGGACATACATATTCAACATTTTTTTTGTATTATTAAAGAAATTAGACTAAAATATGCATTTAAACATATGGTTACTCTCGAATCATGACACACTCCCTCCCACGAACCTTTGTAAAATCCTCGTCCACCTTTCCGTATGGAGAAAACATCCCTATTTCCTAAAATGATGAGAGTATGAGGTCGTTGTGTCTCTCACCAAACCAAACTCATGCCCCCTCTATATATCGAGTAAATAAACCTCTTAAGCCCATGATTTTCTATCGTGCCATATGAAATGACTCAAGCCACCTCTTTAAGCATATCAAATAATGATCCTGATGATGCCAAATGATTTCACACTCATGAGTCCTAATCATAATGACCACATCCATTGTCATCATTTAACACTCCCGTGAATATTGTCTGATGCCAATTTTCCCACAAGTCTGTAAGTCATTAGTGGATTCGACATGCCTTACCATATCATCATGACTGTTGATGTGACCATTGTAAACAGAAATTTCCATTATAAATGCTCCTCTGGATGGCTCTTCCATCCATATGAGCATTATTTACCATTGTTTTCACACCATCTATAGACACACCATGACCTCATGCCTTCATATTCCTTGCATACTTTTCCCCGTTCGGTACTCCATCACAGTCTACATCTAACCGGTGCTTCATCTCAATCCACGTTGATCCGGTACTCTATCACAATCTATGTTTATCCAATACTCAAACCTCGATCCTTTGTCTATGTATTATACACCCGAAATATTTGTTTGAGCTACCATGGGGGTCGATGGGCATGAGCCCACATTTCAAATATACAAAGAAACATCAAAATATCAAGCTTGCAAAGGAAAATATGAATAGGCAGGGTGGGTGCCATTTTTGGAAAAGTTTAAAGGCCATCATGAGGGAATATCTCTTGCCTTTGTGCAGACATATGATGGAGAAAGTGTGCAGTTTGGAGACATGAAACTAACAATTACAGAGGCTACTATAGAAAAAGCTACAGGTCTCCCTATGGCTGGAGAAAAATACTTCAAGAGGGTGATTGTCGACAGGAAACTTTGTCAGAAATTCCTCAAGCCAAAACATCAATACCTCGATTGGACTAAGGGCATCCCTCGAAGCTACATAAAAGAGGAATATTGAACGGTGCTCATAATTTTGCAGAAATTCCTCACCTGCGAAGGAAGGTATGCAATAACCTTCATTTATCATTTGAAACTTCTATCACATTTCAAGGGAGGACCACAAATTTATTTTCCTCACTTCCTATGGATGGGTTTAAAAAAGATGGTGAGAGGAGTAAGGTTAGTTGCCAAGAAACCTAAAACTAGCCTGCATCACCATGGCCTGATAAAAATTTTGGTTGTCCATGCTGTGAGGACATAAGGTGGTAGTTGGAAGCAACTACTCCAATATAATTTCTCTTAGGAAACAATGTCCAAATCTGTTGAAGCACAGGAGGCAGGGATACACAATGAGGGTTCAAGGAAAAAGGTAAACAAATATAGAAGGAAGACATCAGGGGGTAAAAAAGGAACTATTACTCCTAGCTCATCCCAACCCATTGAGAGATTGGTGACATAAACGTCTGTTGTAGGGGAACCTACTACATTGAGAAATAGGAAAGCCACCTAATCCCGGAAAATAATTCCTACCTTGAGTAAAAAAGATAAAATACAAAAGAAAGACTCTAAGCTAGGGGGATGATCAGATAGTGTTTATGAAGAAATCATTGAGTTTTCATTAAAACCAGCCAACCAAGTAGCAAAGACCCCTGACCCCAACATATAGAACAAGAAGATGCCTACACAGTCTAAAGTATCTAGCTCAGTCCCGCGTCCTAAAGATCAACTATCACAGAGTAAGAAATGAAAAAAGAAGGATATAGATCCACAGTTTATTTCACATGAGGCAACTGTCAAACCCCCTCTAGAATCCATTAATAAATTGGAAAACATCCTTGAGGTGGTTACTCTGTCTTTCCAAAAACTAGTTAGTGAGTTGAAAGAAACTACTAAGGTGACAAGTGGAAACAAAAAGAAGCTTGAAAGTGAGAAGGCATGAAGGGAACAAATTCTAGAATCTACGCCTCAATATTCCAGGGTAAAAATAAGGGTTGGTCAGTAGAAGCAGACTCCAGAATCCATAACTCGGGGCCTCAAGATAAAAGTTAAATTGACACAGGAGGAACAAGTGTCCAGGCCTACAACCATTGTTAAGATAAATAAGAGTAAGTTGTTTGAGGAGAATTCTATCCCTATCATCAAATCTAAGGAAGTCTCGCTTCCCATGCGAAGGACCACCAAAAGCATGGCCAAGCAGTTGACAGTTCCAAATATACCTTCTCTTCAAATGGAACCCATGGATATTCCAATTTCTCCAAAAAAAGGAAGTGTATGCGGAGCTACAGTAAGTGAAACAAAGGGTTGGTAACATAGAATTTGAGAATTTTAAGAGAGGAAAAATAATCCTGAGAGGAGGTGGCTAAGGAAACAATCACATCTAGCCTGGACAAGTCCCTGAACAAACAACAATTGATAGTAAAGATTGAGAAATTGAAGCAAGAAATTGAAGAGTACCAGGTATTGGATAGGCACATCAAGGTAGAGAATGCACAATTAAAAGGACATCATGCAAAGGTCCCTGCTAAACTCAACAAAGTATTAATATTGATCCAATACACTAAGGTAATTAAGAAGGAATTGAGGAGTGACGCTTCTGGTTTTAAAATCCTACAACTAGAGAAGTGACATAGAAGTATTCAATTTTGCAGAAATTTTTTGGGTATCAGTTTTGATGATGTTGCATGAGGACATGCAATAAATTTAGCATGGGGGAAATGTTGAGTCTCCATTTTTGACATGTATAATGCCCTATCTCACCTTGTATTTGAGCCCTTTTTTCCTATGTTATAAGCCTATACTTGAATGTTTCCTCCAAAAACATACCTAATGACTTTGTTCAAGTACATAAGAGGTAACTTATGATTAAAGAATGTTTTGTTTAAAATTTCTTGAGTTAATTCGATTAAAGTGTTTTATTTTGTATAAACTTAATGGTTTGACTCATGAGAATCCTATTCCGGTATCCTAGCATTCCGGTACTACAAGTCATCATGCAATCCGGTACCAAGTTTATTCTGGTACCCGAGGCAGTTTTGATCTTGTACTATCTGCTCCGCATCCATTCCAGTACCAAGTCATGCTCTATTCTGGTACTGTCTACTCCACACCCATTCTGGTACCCATATTCGTGACTGTGTGTATTCTGGTACCAAAACCTCTATTTCCAGAATGAACCAGTTGGACCAGTATGATGATGAAGATTTCAAGAAGGAAGTTGGACCGAAGCTTCGAAATCGGTTTTCTATATTATGATGGACTCCATCACTCATGCACTTTGTTTCATGAGGATGGAGTTCATCCTTAGAGATTCGATGTAAATACCAACTGTAATATATTTAAAATTGTTTAGTGATTATCCATAGATATTGATAGTATTGGCTTACCTTCTATATAAGGGATGTTGTATAGACTATAGAAGGTGGATAATAAGTAATGTAATACAACATTTTTCCAGAACCAGATGATACATATCGTTTCTATGTATGAGGTGAAGAATTGTTGATCCAATTTACCAGTTCAAGTAATGCAAAATATCTATTATGCAAATTCCTGAGTATGAGTAAAACGTTTTAGTCTGTTATTTTCTTAAGAGGTTCCTTGTTTTTTCAGCAAGGGCCCATCACAACAACTAAGGTAAACCTCCCTATATATGCTTTGTATGATTGTGTGAGTGTTTTATATTATTGTGTTGTTAATTATTTTTAATCCATTTCAAGAGTTCGACATTAAGTTATTTGTTTCTTAATTGGTGTGAACAATCGGGTGCTAGACCAAATAAATATTTCCTTCTCAAATATTGGAGATTGGTATTTAATTGTTTGAAGTGTGGGATTGGTTGAAAAAATGATATTTTATGTTTATGATTGTAGTATTTTTGTCACATCAAGCAACCAGAAGACTTCATACCTCATCTTCATGTCCCGTAATGAAGTCTCTTAGTTGTGATGATCGTTCCTTATGCTAATTTGTTTGAATTGAGAAAAGTTGGAATTGATTTTGATTTCAAGAGTGATTGGAGTTGAATGTTAATTACCTTTTTGATTGCTACTGGAAACAAGATTCTTAAGTTCATCTCTCTAATTCATAACCCTGGAATGAACAGACTTGTTCCCTAAGATAGAACCTTTTTTATTGACTGTTTATTTGAGAAGTTTCATTATCAATTTTCTCTTCTAAGTTCAAAGGTGTTTTAAGTATTCAAAAATCTTAGACACAATGTTTTATGTTATTAATTATTTCCTATATACAACAGACATAGATTGGTTACCTGTTCTTGACACATATAGTGTAACAACTCTTTTGATTATGAATCTTGGATTGACATATAATTGAGTGTAAGATATACATTGAACATATTTATACACCAACAAAGCCATTGATCAAGAGACATTGATGTATTCCCAACTATCGATGGTGACAGAACCTGCCACTAATGAGTGCAATCCTATAGGTACTCATAGGACTCTAGGTCTCATCTCTAGAATAGATGAGCTGAAGTTGATGGAAGGAGAACCGATTAAACGAGAGGATTAAGGAATCTCTCATTGTTCAACACAAGGTACAAAGAAGGATCTTGATGATTTGGAGGAAATCAAACAAAGAACATGTTCATGAACCAACGACCCTATGCGTCTTTCGCGTGTGCCAGGTGCAAGAGGTATGCAAAAAAGACCCTTTGAATAGCATGCAATGAGGAAAACTATCGAAAAAGGAAAGGAAACCACCAATAATTCTAATGGAATCCAAGAAACTGCACGAATTCCGATTTGTGAATAGATTTCTTGCCATCGAACATAAGGGAAACCACCCTGTCAATGACCAATGATGAAATGTCGACTGTTGGGTTCAAGGTTTCCTAACAATGAGGAAAGAAGGACCAGGGTGCACAATAGGACTACAACTTCCTATGATTCTGAGACAAACAAAGGGTATGGATAACATGAAAAGTTAATAGTTCTTAGGAATGGTCGACATAGGTTTATATTCATCCTTTGAACAAGAAAATGAGACATATGGAAGACTTTGGCAATACAGAATCATTGATGAAACCATGAGATGCAGAATGCATCAATCAAAATCTCCATAGGGATTGGAAGAGTAACTAGTTGGGGGAGTAAACTCTCTTTGACGAGCTCATCTTCCTAAGGTCATGCTAAAACCAAAATTATGATGACAAGTGGACTCAAAACAATTGTACTTTGTTTAAAGGAGACATGAATGTTGCCAATATAAGATAATACTCCCTTCCCGCCCATCTTTTTTTTTTTCATATTCAAATGAATTTTATGATATAGACAGGGGAACGAGTGTCGCAAGTAAGAAAAAATAGTTCTAGCAATGGAACATACCTATGCTCAATGCAAGGAGGTGCATGTGGGAGATGGACACTCAGGAACATGTTCCATCCTCAGTATAGGGTGTCAAGTTGTGAAGGATATAAAAAAGGCTCTTCTTGGTTGAGGATGAAAAAATGCTAAGGAAAACGGATTATAAAACAAAGGAAGAACCGACAATAGTCTCAATACTGGAAGCAAGGGCATGAGATGCAATCACAATTTAATGCCAAAAAATGTCCTTTTTTGTAATCTTAGTCTACTTGGTTTGAAAAAGGGATAAAATTGTACCAAATAGACTTCCTTTAAAATCCAATTTACGAGTGTGAAAGAGAAAATCTCACTCAACAATCTTTTCACTTTTTGAAAATGAATTGGAAAATACCTTAAATCAAACTTGCTTGGGATTCCTATAGGTATAGGTTAACATGTTTATGAGTGAGAAATGAGGTTCCACATAAAGTCATGTATTAGCTATAAGGGACTCCTGGTCCTATGGAAAAATTCTTTTCATGGGCACCGAATGAAGCAGAGGGTCTAACTAGGGTACCTATGTTTGGTAAGTCTCTACCATTTGATAATGACACTTCTAATAGAATATAGAAAGTTTTGTGTTGCTAAAAACATTGGTTCGCACCTAAGGCATATGAGTTATAGTTATAGGATGATGAAAGTGTGAATGATGGAATGGATACCTATCCTATATCCTGGGTAGCGAAAATACATGTCTAAACTTAAGAATGGTCAACATAATGTTGAAAAATGAAAGAATCCCTAGACAAAACTACAAAAACCAACTCCATCCACTATTGTATTAGTACATTAGACAAAAATATTATCCGAAACTATGCAAAGTGGGTAAATGTTTTCTATAAATAGTAAAAAAAAACAAATTTACCATACCATTTTACCTTTTTACCCAAATAGTGGATTTTGGACCAAATTACCTACGATCTTAAAATGGTGATTGTGGGGGCTATGAGTGATGGAATCAACGACCATCTAGACAAGGTAATTCCTCTTCCCCTCCTATTTCTTTTTAGTGGATTACATTTTGTATTTAGGTATCAATTTTTAAGTTATTTAGGGCACAAATTAGAAGTTTAGGTGTATGTGAGCTAGCATTCATCGAGTCGCACATACATGTGATTATAAATGGTTGTATAAAAGAAAACCAATGTATAATTATCCCTATACATGATTGCGAACGTTGCATCCCGCGTATATGTCCATAAACAATGATTTTTAGTTAATTCTAACTCAAAATTTTATTTTTCTCTTGTAGGATGGTGCTAGAGTGGAGGGAAAGGGAACATGAGGAGGTAGATGTTGTTGTGGAAAGAGATATAGGTTCCCAAATGGCCTTGAAAATATTTGGGTTGTATAATTTTTGGTATCTCAAAGGGATGAGGGCCCAAGTGAGATTTCTACAATTGCTCGTGGATTACTGGGATCCATACAATGAGAGCTTCAACCTTGATGGGAAACCATTGAGGATTGAAGTTGAGAATATTTATTTCATGACGGGATTGTCATTTCAGGGTGAGGTGGTCAACCTCAAATCTCAGAGATCTGGGAGTGGTACGAATATAGAATAATACATAGACGCTCATTGCATTGCAGGGATTGAGAAGGTCAGGAGTCAACTCCCCATCCAAGCAATAAACAATATATACCTCAATATTGTTATCCTTGTTTTGACACAGATGATGATCAGCCTCATTGCACCAGGCATTAAGGCCTCTTATGTTCTACTCCATAGGGTTCTTCATACCCATGGTGTACGATTGGTGCACCTCACTACTGGCTAACATGAAGAGTCAGTTGACAGAATGCAAACAGGGTGGTAAGTGGAACTTCGGGTTTGATTCCATCTTGTGTAGATTTTTCTTCGAGTGGGTTCTAGGATTGGGACCTAGAGTGGATATCATTCCGCAAGGACCTCCTGATCCATCCATGGCATGGTGGACTGAGGTGATGATATGACAAGGGGGAGGTAGGGTGCCCAAACCCTAAAACAATGATTTCTTCTATTGGTGGAGATAACAGGTCATTTATCTGGATGACTACCCCTATGTAGGGATCCACTTCAGAGGGGAACCTAACATTCCATTACCACCAAGGACAGCCTATGGGGACATAGGTATGTCAAAGTTTTTTAAATATTTCATTTTTTTTGTATTTTTTATAGGAAAACAAAAATATTTTTGGATGATGTTTAAGTACTAATTAGACATGTATGTGACACTGACGTAGGTCCACGGTGGTTGGATAGGATCCCATGACATCGTCAAAGGAACTGGGGAGATGAGGCGGCGAGAGGAGAAGTAGAGAGAGTCCTTCAAAACATGCAGGGAAACCTGTCTCGTTTGACACAAAGGATTATGATGGTTCAGGTGGAGGATTTGTCAGAGGATATGCAATGAGAGGTGGAAGGGATGCCCAGATCTTTGGTGCGACTCTTTCAACATCTCACAAACACCATAGTTTTCTATCATGACACTTATATAGTGCCACACATGTAGATGTCATGTATTATTGACTGTATATATGTAGTAAGGGTGTTAGCCCCAATTTTGTACTATAAACATCATATTTTTTGAAATATATATAAAAACATGGTTTTTCGAATTTACTTATGTTACAATGTGTACATTGATGATAATGTTTTATTTTCTTTAGTTATGTGAAAAAATCCAATCTAATTTTTTTTTATCATATGCATCAGATACATAATTATAACTCCTAGTTATGTGATGATCAGTAATAAAATAAAACTGTCGTTCTAAAAGGCGTACCCATAAGAATCGTCGGAGTAATGTAGTGTCACACACAAGGTAATTGTCATTCAACTAACATAATACTAACTAGGAATCCAAGTGAACCTCCAAAGAGATAATACCATGTGAAATGGCATCGTGAAAAAGTTCTATAACAACACTATATACAACCAAAATATTCATGGATGGCCCTTGGCATACTCCACTTGAAGACACCAATAGACCCTCGAGTGACTAAACAACCCAAGCGGCGGAAACCAAGTTCCTTTTATGACGATTGGCTCCGTCTAGAAATCCTAAGTAGACCGAAGACTTCATTGACATCTGTCAACCAAGGGAAAACTCGATAAGCAAGCTGAAGACAAAAAATAAAGGGAAATGATATATGCACTAAATTACATTAGTATACAAAGAATTACACCTAATGTTGGGGCTCAAGTGAAATATATTTTCATTTAGATCCCATTCATAGGATTAGCCAACATGTTCCCTTCATAATATTCTAATTCATAGGCTCCTTTTTCCAAGACACGTCGCACGATATAGGGACCGTACCACATGGGTTTGAACTTCCATTCCCCTAGAGGTTCTTTGGATTGATCATATAAAAGGACCAGTTCACCCTCATCGTACAATTGAGGACAGACAAACTTATCATACCGGACCTTGACACATATTTTATTCGCTTTGATAGTCGTAGAGGCATCTCGACGTTTCTCATCAAGGCTCTCTAGGTGCACAAGGTGTTGTTTGAGATTGAAAGTTTCTAGTAGGAGGGAAAATGCCAATATAAGAGAAGGGATTTCAAATTAAATAGGTAATATTGACTCCACGCCATGTATTGATTGGAAACGCGAAAAACTAGTGGCAGTCTTGACCAAGGTTTGATATGCCCAAAGTGCGGGATATAGCATGATATGCTAGTCAGATTTGCTCTAGCTAACAGTTTTATGCAAAATGGTATTGAGAGACTTGTTTATGGCCTCTACCTGTCCATTTTCTTGGTGGTATTAAGGGGAATAATGACCATGCTTAAACCCCAATTTATCTCCTAGTTCTTCCATTATTTCATTTTGAAAGTGAATTCCATGATCAATGACAATCTCACTTGGGATTACGAACCTGGTTATAATTTGATTGAATACGAAAAAGGTGGTAGTCTTCCTGTCATATTTAATTGTAGGCATGGCCTCGACCCACTTAGTAAAGTAGTCTACGACCATGATAATGTGTTGATGCCCCCCAGCCAAAGTTGGGTTTCGATCCACAAATTTCACCCTCCACTTGGTGATGGGACTGACATTAATGGATGGATGGAGAGGGGATGGATGAGAGAGAATTTTTTGAGTGAACACCCGAAAGGGGTGACACTTCTTAACCTATTCAATGAAATAGTTAAAGATAGACAACCAAAAATAACCGACTCGCAAAATTTTATGGGTTGTCACAAGCCCGAATAGATGTCCACCACAAGCCCCACTATGGAAATTGTTTATAACTGACTCAAATTATTTGTGATTTAAAAAATGATGTAAGATATTGATTATTCCTCGATGATACCGGGTGTCACCGATGATAAGGTAATTCTTAGATTGGTATCATATAGGCCATCGGCTATCTCGCGAGAGTTGTTGAGGGAACTTCAAAGTTTTAAGATAGAGAAAAATGTCTCCATACCAGGGGTAAGATGATGAGACAAGGAAAATGTTTTCATCCACAAAAGAATCAACATCAATAACATCCTCGTCCAATCGTGGGAAGTCGGATATTAAGTCTGCAAAGACTAGTGATTTCTTGGATTTTGCAGAAGTGAAATCGAGATCAAATTCTTGTAAAATGACAATCCATTTATTGTATTTTCCTACTATGATACACCTGGTAAGGACACATTGAAATGGATTGACATAGGAAAACACAATAGTTTTGAAAATAAATATATAATGGTGTAATCGTTTGACTGTGTGATTGGTAGCCAAAACTAGCTTTTCAACGTGAGAATATTTGAGCTCATAACTGACTAAGCTTCAACTAATATAGTAAATGACGTTCTCGTGGAGCTCATCATCCTCTTGAACCAATACCATACCAATCATATCTTCGAACCTGGTGACATAAATAAACTAATATCTATTATAGTCAGGAGACTTCAGCAGGGGCGTCAATCCCAAGGATTTATTCAAAGCATAGAAGGATTCCTGGGCTCTCACATCCCAGATAAGAGGGGTGTCCTTCTTCAACAGATGCATTAAACCCTTAGTAATATTTTCATATTTCACTGTGGCATAGTTGGCATAGTAAACCTTAAAGTTGTTGAATAGTGCTCAGGGGAGGAAATGAAAGTTTTGCCTCAACCTTTAATGGATCTACCATGATCCCAATCTCAAAGACTAAAAGTCCTAGAAGACGTCCTAACCTAATGCAAAATATGCATTTATGAGGGTTAAATCGCATGTGATAATGAATACATATTTCAAAAACTAGCCGAAGGTTCATAGGGTGATCCACTCTCTTACGAGAGTGAGCAACAATATCGTTAAGATAAGCTTCAACTATATGCTTAAGATCATGGAATACGAAGGTCATAGCATGTTGGAAGGTTGCTCTATAATTTTTAAGGCCGAAAGGCATCTTCCGGTGTGCGAAAGTACCGCAAGGACAAATCTATGTCATATTATGCTGATCCTCGGGTTTAATTTGAATTTGGTTATACCTTGAAAATCCATCCATGAAAGAAAAAACTTTTCTTCCCGCACACTCATCGAGGATCTGATCGATGAATGGTGTCGAGAAGTTGTCCTGAGGACAATATTTGTTTAGGTCATGAAACTCCATGCACACATGGATGATTCCTTTCTTATTATTCATAGGAACAATATTGGATACCCATTCAGTCAAGGGAACTGGGTAGATGAAGTGAATATTAAGAAGTTTCTCTACCTCTACCTTAATAGTAGGTGCCTTCCAGGGATTGACAACTCTAAGACGTTGTCAAACATTCTTAGAATCTAGGTAAGTTTTAATCTCATGTTCTACAATTCGAGGGTTGATTCCTAGCATCTCTTCATATGAGCAAGAGAATACATCTCAGAATTACTTGAAGAGTTAGGTGTAGATTAGGATTTCTTTTGGAGAACAATCCACACGGATGTGTACATTTTCAATCTTTCCAGGGGTATGAGATATATCAATCGTGACAGTAGGGTAGATACTCTCCATATTTCATTTATCATAAATTTCATACATATCAAGTGAAACTACAATTTGACTGACTATATTGCTCAAAGTAGATCTAAATTCATATTGTTCGATTCTAGCAAGATCTGGGAGAAAATAAGAGAGATGATTCATGTCATCCCAAGGTTTTTCAAAACCATTCATGGACTCAATGATATCTTCATCCAAGGGAAAAGTCTCATCGAGGTAGACATGTGAACAAGATGATGAAGTGGCCCACATGGGCTCAAGAATAGGATCCTCCTCATTCATCTGCGAGGTAATAAGATCGAGATCGATGGAAGAGTCAAGAACATATTGATATGCTATCTCAGCTACCAATAGTGGCATGGCCATTATAGCATGTGACTTACCTTCACAAGACACGGTTGAGGAAGGTAGGGTCTAAGGATCATTAAAATAGGAATTGCGGAAAGGAATGAACCTATCTGACGAAACAGGCCTACTGGACATGGCGTAAATATGGTAAATCGATGCCATGAATTCTAGGGTACCCATAAGGGATGAAGACATTATGACACCGATATTCTCATTTGTCAGTTGAAAATCATCAACCACGGGGATTGACGGTCCAACAGATGCACTAGGGATAGCATACACAAAGGAAAATTGATCGATCATCACAATCTTTGTATTGTGAGGAAAACAAAGTGTATGGAAGACGAACGATATGATCACAGTAAAAGTGTAATTCCAATTGAATCCTAGTAACAAGTTATAATCAAGAGGCATATTAACCACCTTGAAATCCATCTCTATCATCTTCCCACCTAACTGGACTGGAAAGGCAGGAAGAATACCATGAGGGTGGAAGGAACGACTATCAAAATAATTCAACATGGTTGGAGACTAAGAGAGAGTCGGAGAGACAAGGGATTTCCAACATACCAGGGACATCACACATGTTGCAGTGCCTTCATCAACAATAATATGCTTGATGGTATAATTTGAGTAACCCACGTGGATTTGGAATTCCACATGGTAAGGAAAGTGAGGCTTCACATCTGTGATGTAAAACTTGATAACTTTTGAGCCATTGGGATCTAGAGATCCTAACACAAATAGAAAAGAATTCCTCTATGAAGGACATGTTTGGAGTACCTCTAGAGTCGATATCTCACAAGGGGTTTGACCCAGGTCCTCAACAATAAAGTAATTTTGGGCAGTTGTAGCATTAGGATTGTGGGTAGAGCGCTTGAGTACTCCTTTTGGAATACGAGGTGATGGCTATGGTTTTTATATATGTAAGGGCATCTCCAAAGTATGATGAGACTCTAGACAAGGTACAGTTTGTGGACAAATGTAATCGCAAGATTGGGTGGCTACATTAACCTCAGATTTGACTATATTGACGCATAAATTGTCATTTTCTTGTGTCGGTGGTTTTTGAATCCCACTTGCCACATTTTCGGCATTTGAAGAGCTTGAGGCCATGTGATAGCTATGTCAAAAAGGATTCATCAGCACATCGGGTGGTAGAGATAAGAGCCTCACAACTTCCACAAGTTTGGGGCATAAATGAGTAAGGTGACTGTCTGTAAAAATTTTACAGGGAAGCTTCACCTTACTCCTTTCTTTCTTTCCCTCACCATCATTATTATTCATCTTCTCATTATTACCATTGTCTTTGGGTTTATTATTATTCTTCCCACCCTTGCGATTATTATTACATCCTTTCTTCTTATTCTCTCCTAGTTGTTGGTTACAATTTGGGCTTATTGACAATTGCAGGGAATGTACATTTGCCAAATGAGTGGGATTGGAAGACACAGATGAAGTCGGTCCTCTTATAGACTAATTTAGAGACAAATCTTTCAAATGGCTTGTCACTGATTCTGTAGATTTCACATTGGTGCAACCTACAATGCTATAGGAATGAGGCTTAGACATCTGTTTATGGTTATAGTTTGACCTCGGTGCGTCAGGAAGAATCTCGTATAACATCCCAGACAGAGCATAAATAAGATCTAACTATTGGGATTTGAAAATCACTTCTTCCTTAGATGTAACCCTGGATGTAGCAACATCCTTCAAAATAAGAGGCAATAGAGATTTAAGAAACCACTCTAGAAGGAATTACGGGGCTATGCAGGTTTTGATCAACCTCTTTCATCTACACCACTCCTGGAGGTGATCCGATATGTGAGTGTCTTTGTCCTGGAATATGGTTGACAAAATTTCTAGGCCAACATTGTAATGAACCAACAATTGGAAGTGGTTAAGGAAGACTAAAACCATTTGACTAAAGGTCCTATGTTCCACCCTAGGCTCAATAAACCATTTTGTGTCAACCCCCATGAGGGTGTGTTGAAACAATCTTAACTGAATGGAATCGTCGTTAAGGGAATTTGAAGATCACCATAAGTGAAAGGTGGTAACGTGATCGCCAATATGCTCGCCATTCTTTCCTTCAAATTTTGAAATATTTGAAGGAAACTTGGTGGCAACGGGGGGGCATGTAGGATTGTGACACATAGGGTCATTCATCAACTTAGACAAGTCTGCAAGATTGAGCATATCCATAAAAGGGAGACGGGGTTGTGGCATTTGGCCCCAAGCTCCCTGGAAAGATTATGGTGGGGGAATTGCAGCCCATCTAGGGTTTTGGTAAGAACCATGTCCTTGTCCGATATTGTAAGACCCTCCTCCAGGATGATTCATAAGGGGTTTATTGGGCATAATTCCAGTAGGAATTTTCTTATGAGGGTTATAAAAACTTCCCCCAACCATAGTGGAATCGGGTTGGGGGTTTCCCAAGGTGTCAAACTGACCTCCTCCAGTTGTGAATCCAAAGAATAAAGGTGGATTTTTCATTCCAAATGTGTTGGTCGGAATTAACACTAAGGAGGTGAGTGTAAAGGAAAAAACTTGAGCAGAAACTTGTCTTCTAGGTTGGTTACCTCATCCAAAAGCAACAGAATGAGACCTATGATTAAAAGGAGGAAATCATGCCACGTTAAGAGTCGTTTGAGGGACATGAGTGCCACAAAATGAGAATGGAGTATAAGGAGGATTTGTGCCCCCAATTCCAATGCTAACATTAGGGCCAATGACTGGGACAGAGTTTTAAAGCTGCAATGTAAAATTTGACATACCATAGGAAAACGGACTAGAGGCCATTAGGATGGACTGAACATTATATCTTGGCGAATGGCCAAGATACCCAAAAGGGTTCGTGGCTATAGTTTTAGTATTCACTATAGTATGGGAAGGGATGATAATAGGCTCCTCTGGCATTACAACCATTGTGGTTGTAAGATTCCAAGGGATACCATTAACTATATTAGGTGTGGGAGTTGAAGAGCTCCCAGTATCTTGATGACTCAGTTCACTTCTCATCCATGTAGAATAACAAGTTTGATAAGTGGATATGTGTGTACTACATTTAATAACTCTATACCTTTTAGAAGGGAGAGACTCAAAATGCGGTGATAATTGTAACAAGCGGAGAGACTTGTGGGGAAGCTGGTCTAGCTCCACGATGACTCAAGATTCAAGATATAAAAAAAAATATCCTAAGGCCAACTAGTAATCAAAGAGAACACCAAAAATAATCAAATGACCAATATGCACACAAATAGGATAAAGTGATTGAAAGGGACCTCCCTCTCTAAAGTAGGTATACCTTGCCTAAGAGGGGCATGAGACTTTGTTGCTAAAGATTGGAGGAAACAAAATCATTTATAAGGCCCTTGTGAGCTTAACAACTAGTCAGTCAGATCCCCCCAGAGAGGTAATCCTCCATAAAGGTTGTGTGTTGTCTGACCCTTATCTGACCCAGGGTACCTGCAGAATAACCCTTCCAAGTAACCTATGTGGTACCTAAGTCAAGAAAATAAGCAACCATGGTATAATCGATGCATAAGAGAATATCTGTAAGTCAGGTCCACCGTATGGGTAGGGTATCAAATCCTAAAACCTTGAAAGCACCACCTCTCACAGTGGTAAGAGCACTAACAATATCCCCATATATGAATATATCCCCATAAATATATCTGACACTAATAAGGTATCGGGGGAATATCCCTTCAACCAACCTCACGTGGCCTCATTATTAACTCTGATGTAAGCGGAGCCTCCTAATATTACCGATTATACAATGGATTTCTCTTCTCCCTTAGTTAGACACATATGTTGATTTAATAGCCTTGGAGAAGTTTACTCACAAAATCCTATTCCAAGGCTCTAAATCCTAATCTAGTTTGTGCACCCTAGAAAATAAAATTGTTACTCATCAATTCTAAATTATAGAATTAATTTTAATGGGCTTGCTTACTCAAAAGGTGGGGTCGTGAATGTTACAGGTATGAACTAACTGAGAGGGGGGGAGGGGTGAATCAGTTAGTGTAGATTATTAACAATTTCCCTGCTTTTAACTTTGAATCAATAATCTTAGTGGCAATGATTCTTTACTGTGAAATTCAGAGTTATGAACATAGAGCAGATAACATAAAGAATAGCAATCAATCACAACATTCAATCACATGTATGAGACACAGATTTTCCAAGAGGAAACCCAACCAGGGAAAAAACCTCTTCTTCTTAGGATGTTAAGCAAGCTCCAACTACTTTACATCTCATCTTTTATGAGCACCAACTCATAGAGACTACAACCTATGATTACCGGCACCAACTGGCTGAGAGCACCAACTCCCACAGAATCCCAACACCCACTGGGTGGAAGCACCGACTTCCTTTTTACTTCAGCACCAACTGAGTGAAGACACCAACCTTCAGATTCTACAAGCACCCACTTGCAGAGAGAGACATAAGTCTCCCTAGAACCACCCTACCACCCTTATTTGCCAAAATAAATATTCCTCAAATCAACTCGTTCATTCTAATATAGCTTGCTTACCCTTTCCGTTGATCTACTCTGCATTCTTCACGGTCTCTGATCTGCTGCTCTGCTTCACTGTCCTCTGCAGCCCATTCTCAGCTTCTTCTCCTGTCATGCCGATTCTCCTCTTCATTTTCTCACCTTCAGAGCTCTCTCTCTCTCTCACTTCAACAACTCCATACAATCTCTGTCTCAGCGCATTATATTGTTTTTTCACATGCAGATATTTTCCTTGCTTTACTCAACTCCAACTGTAGTTTCCTTTTTCAATCTTTCTTCTTCTTTTCGCATGCAAGCATTCTCCCTGATTTTCTGAACTGGCTCTTTGCATGCCTCCTCTACGCATGCCACATCATGCAACGATGTGTTTTTTCTGTCTTAACAGGCAGTCTAATTTTAGACTGAAAGTCCTGAATTACGCATATGTACTGCCACTGTCCATAGTGATTTAGAGAAACCCAACTGCCAAAATTTTCCAGACTTATCAATGCAGATGAGAGACCCCGACAAAACCCTGGATTTAGACCATCCTCTTCCTAAATCGGAATATCCTACTCTTCTTGGGTTTGCATTAGACCCAAGGATAACACTGATCACTGGCCTGGCAATGTTAAGCTCCGTTGGTGGTGTAATATATCCATTTGACACTGGCCACAACAGTCGCATTGTGAATGGCATCGTT
>WSFP011423205.1:0-22660 GCA_009831015.1 Picea engelmannii | reverse complement strand
AATATAGGTATTGAGGATTTGTTGGTTGATGATGCTTAGTTGGACAAAGAACTTGTATTATGTCGAAACTGTCACCAAGTTATATTGAAAATAATATAGGTATTGAGGATTTGTTGGTTGATGATGCTTAGTTGGACAAAGAACTGGCCATGTTGAATTAAACTGTTTTGATCTCCACCCATGTGTTTCTTGTGGGAAGAAAAACCATGTCTCGCAAAGGTGTTGGAATCGAAAAAAGATTAAGAGGAAACATGTAAATTTTGAATGGTTAGGAACTTGGCGTTGGAGTTTGGAAGTTAAGTCATTGGAACGATCTTATCAACGAGTTTATACACATGTACAACCATACTTGATTGGAGATATTTCTATAGTTGACGAACATGTTTTTTTTTTAGGATTGGATGATACGGGGCATGATCAAGGCCCGCTTGATGTAGTATTTTGAGTTGAAGATCGAGTCTCCAGACTCCGCTTGAAGATGGTTTGATTACCCTTTTTCACTTTCAAGGGGAGTATATATTGTTATCTAGAATTCTCACATTTCAATCAATAGGGGGGGAAATATTGATATGTCAATCTTCAAGTTTTGAAGTCTAACTTACAAGATTGCAGTTTATGATGATTGGTTATGGATTCAGGATTCAAGATTGCAGATGAGTTTATGATTTCAGGATGATTGATGGTCGGGGATTGTTTTAGGACATGATGTTTGTTTCCTAATTGGATGATGGATTTGATGACTTGGATTTGGATTGGTCAGTTTGACCTTCAAAGTATTTTTTCCTTAGGGGATATTTTGTTGAGACAATTCAACACTTGACATTTTGGATTTTGATGGATATTGGATAGATGGATGATTTACCACTTTTTAACATTTGATGGATTGTCTGACATGTTTGATGGACAATTGGGTTCAGGATTTGGAGCAGTACCAACAATTTACCTGGTTTAATACTCATAGGTTTTTTGGCTACAATATTTTCATATATAGGGTTTGGATGCCTTTCGATGCTTTTTTCTGTCAACAGGATTATTGACAGTTCTTTTAGTGTGTCGTTTTCTGAGAGCATTATTTGCTCACTTGATAGTCTTTGGACTTTACAAGGATGATCTCTGGATCTAGCATAGGACATTTGTTTCTTCTCCATTTGTGCTTGGTACATTCAGGATTGTTAGGCATTTTCAGGATTTGGGATGTGTAGCTAATTCACTTCTCATCAGGGTTCGCTCTCATCAGTTTTGGGTTCACTTTAGTGAACACCTATAGGTTGTCTAGCTCATTTTTTACATAGTGAGTTTTCTAGACTTGGTTTCATCATCCACTTTTGGCGGTTTTTCAAGAAGATCTTCATTGACACTCATGAGATTTTAGACCACGAGTTACAGATTGAAGACTTGGATATGTTATTAGCTTTTTCACTAATCTTTATTTCTTAGCTGATACATTTGCAAAGACTTAAGATTAAAGGGGGTTTGTTAGAAATAATCCTAGGTCCTAACTAGATCTTAACAATTGTTTAGTTATAATATAGTTGTGGGGTTGTTACATTGAGTTGTATTATCAATGTATCATTTATGTACATATTATTTGACTTGGTTTGGTGCCTTTTTCGCTCGTCTTATTTGTCTACTTATTTTGTTAGTTATTTTAATTTCTTTGCTATTTTTTGCTCCATATTATTATCACTATGTGTGTGAGTAATGGGTGTTGGTGCGATATCCACTCAGTACCATGGTGGTTAAAAACACATGTCAATTCAAGGGAGGCATAACTTCCTCACATGAACGCTGATTGAGGTGATATTTGTGTCATCAAAAATCTCTTAATGTGTAGAATAGCATTGGAGGATTGGTGCTACTTGGGTTGAAAATATAGCAAGTTTTTTCCATATTCCCATGGAGGGAACTCTGCACACTTATCCAACCCCTGTTGGTGAAGTGATTATGTTTGGGTTATAGGCTATCAATGAAGAATCGAACTTGGAAGTAGTATCAACAAAAACACATCATGCAACTCATGTAGGAATGGTGAAGAAAAAAGACAACTTGGTTGAAAACTTCTAGGTTCTAGCGGGGTTCATCTATGGCCAATCTTTTAATTTTTTTTTTTAGTTTAGCATGTACTACAATTATAGGTCAATATGTATGACAATACATTTTCCATATTAGTACTTGAACTAATAACTTAGAAGATTTTTGGAATCCATACATAGAATTTTGGTTACAGGTGGAAGCCTACTTTCTCTATACTTGTATTGCAATTCCAACCAATTATGTTGTGGCCCTTTCAAATGCAAAATAACTCATTATTGTTAAATAATAAAAAGATCTTACAAGTTTATGCAAACTATCTCTATTTTTTCAGTGTTTACTTATTGTTATAACTCAATATTACAAGTGTAGTACTCAAATTAATGAAATAAACTGAGATGTAACAAAAGGGGATAAAACAATGAACACCACGTTGTTGACACCATGGACACAAGATATAACTTAGGAAACCTAATATGGGGAAACCTCACTAGAAGGTGAGGACTATGCCTTGCTCTTTTCTTCTCATGTATGAAATACAAATACAAAGAAAGATTTGACATGGACATTATGGTTGTTATAGGGTCTTCTACTTCTTCTCCTCAACTCCCAATATCATACTTCTTTTCGTTGCTCAGTTATGGAATAATGAATCAATACAACAAGAATGGAACCACTTCATTTCCTAGTGGTCCGTTGTAAAAAAATTCCCTAATAGTCATCTAGGGTTAGGGTTAGGGATTTTGCACCTATTAAATCTTGATTAGGGTTAAGGTTTTGGACCCTCTATAATATTCTTGAAGTACACATGTGACTAACTCCACATGTGTGAGTAATGGGAATAATTGGTACCATGATGGTTAAAAGCATAAGTCAACTCAAGGGAGGCATAACTTCCTCATACGAACTTTGATTGAGGTGATCTTTATGTTGTTGGAAAATTTTCAATGTGTAGAATAATGTCATATGATTGGGGACTTTGTCCACAAAGTTTTGACCCAAAAAATGACTATTTAATTCCCTAAATAGGCCAAAAAGTTTCGGACTCAAAATCTCCAAAATAGGACTTGCCCCTAAAATGTTCCCTACAAGTCAATAGCTCCAATTTTCCACTACAAAGTACCAAAAAAGATGTCAAAGTATATATTAATCCAATTCAAATCAATTCCATGCATTTAAGATATCCTTAGATTTGAATATGGAATCATGACTCATTTTCCATATAGAAGCATACGAGACCTTAAGCTTCATCTGAATTTATAAGGAATCTCCCTTGTTATCATCTCTTTTTTTTTGTTCATTTTCATTGTTCTTAGTAATCTTCCATTTTCCACATCTTCCATTTTTTACTTCCACAACTATGAACCACATCTTCCATTTTTTACTTCCAAGTATAATAGTTTTGACCAATAAAATCAAATTCAAGATTTATGAACCCTGTGATGAAATAATGAAAACAAATTGCTTCCAAAAAGAAAAGACTCTAAGTAAGAGCATAACGTGAAAATATTATGAGTGAAAGAAAACAAGATTACACTTTTGCAAATGTGTACCAAGGATAATTTTTCCCACTTCAAGGCATTAAAACAAACAATCTTAAGCTATAAATAAAAGATTTGATATATAACCTTTATTTCTACCTTCACTTTTATAGTTTAATGTTTTCATAAGGGTTTTGAACATTAACCTTCCCCTTGCAACACATAAGAAGGATAGTCAAAGAGAGGGGTGTTGAGTTGTAGAGCCACCTCATCATATTGTAAAATTGTTTTTTTTTGGAGTAACATATCGTGGGGGTAGTCACCAATACACTTCTCCTCATTTTGAGGATGGTACCTAGGGTAAACCCTAATATTCTTGGCCCAAGGCCAATGAAACAAATCATGAATAGATCATATATAGATCATCAAAAATCAACTCAAAAAGAACAAACATGTCACAAAGTGGGATTTGGACACATGTGGGAAGGTTAACAATTTCCCTCACAACTACTTGAGCTACACCCAATTGATAAAATTAAATTATAATATATCTTAGGAAGAAGATGATATTTGGAACTGTCCCAACAAATTGAACAATGTTGTGAGAAGGCAGGGTTGAGTATTGGAGGTTGTGGCTTGACTTAAATTGGAACACATTACACAAATCAAGCTTCTAAATATCACACCTTGTAAACTCAACTCACAACCTATTAGCATAAGCACCAAATACCTATCATGATAGTCAAATAAAAGACAAAATCCCCGTGTTATTCAAATCACACATGAAAAATTCATTGGGAGGAAGGGGCAATAATACAAAGACTTTTTTTAGACGTGCAAAAGAGAAAAAGAGAAAATTCCCCTAGTAAATTGGAAAAAACTATCTAGACCAAAGTAATATGGTGGTTGGGGCTTGTTGATGCTTGAATCCGTTAGGACCGAAATAGAAACCTCATGAGTGTTGATGTTTTAGTAGCTTTGGGAGGATCTTTCCCTCCTAGAGGAGCTTTCTTAGATGTGGAGAAGATTATGGAAACAAGAGATCCATTGGAGAGATATTGAAATACTCTAGAAGAGAAGTTGGCACAAAAGAATAAAGTAATAATAAAAAGACACATGTCTAGAGAAGAAGTCAGTCCAGTCTAGTGGCTAGGAAGACTATAAATAGAGGGCATCTTGGCTCATTTGTTCACTCACTCACACTCTCCCAGCTATAAAGAAGCAAGGCACAAGTTTGGAGGAAGTGACGTAATAGATTTAGTTGTATAGTTTATTCTTGTTCGATCTTTTGGTATTTCTCTCTTGTGCGCTACTCCTTGAGGAGGTGCATTATATTTGTATGGTGCTGCTGCTGTAAGTGGTGGTATTTCTGGTTGATCTAGCACTTGTGCTAGGGTTTAGCTGATTGGACTTACTTTGTGAATGTAACCTATCTAAGAAAGGTTGTTGGGTTTTTCCCCCATTTGGAGTTTTCCCAGGATAAATCTCTTGTGTTCTTTTTGTCTCTTGTTTATGCTGCTACTGCTCAGTACATGATACATATATATGTTAATGATAATGAAGCAAAAGAACACAATTAACCTAATGCTTTGTAAACAAGGAAAATCTAACATGGTTTCAAAGCTGGTTACCTTCAAAACAATTTGACCATTGGAAGGAAGATTGCTACAATGACACCTTGCAACACCTTGCAACTGCAAAACTTTGTCAAGCTCGTTGAGCACTATCCCAAGGTCCTTGGGGATAATTCCTTCATAGATCAATGCACCATAACCTAGCACACCCCTTGAAACCCTCAATGCATAGTTTGGTAAAGTTTGAAAAATTGAGGTTTTTTAGTGCTAGGGTTTCTACCAGTGAAAAATGTCAACCAACATGAGAGTTGAAGATAGATTGGATGGAGCAGACAACTTCAGTTCCTGGAAGCACAAAGTTCTCTTCATTATAGAAGAGAATGATTTATTGGATCATGTCAAGCAGGTAATTCCGGAACCAGAAGAAGAAGATGCCAAAGCAAAGTTCAGGAAGAATGAGGTCAAGGTCAAGAGGATCTTGACAGACTCAATAAAGGATCATTTGATACCTAATATATCAGAATTGAAGACACTGAAGGAAATTTTTGATGCCCTAACCATACTTTATGAAAGTAATAATACTGGTCGGAAGCTTACTCTACGACATCAACTTAGAAACGTGACCATTAACAATTCAGATACAATAACCATCTATTTCATGAGGATCTCACGGATTAAGGACCAACTAGCAACCATTGGAGATATAGTAGAATATGCTGAACTCGTGACTACTACACTCAATGGATTTTCCTCCTCTTGGGACCCATTTTTTCAAGGGATTTGCGCCAGAAGAAGATTGCCCAAATTTGACAAGCTATGGATAGAATGTACCCAAGAAGAATTCAGGTTGATATCCAAATCACATAAGATTAATGATGATGAAAATCAAGCACTTATTTCCCAAGTGGGAAAGAGAAAGGAAAGGGAAGAAGGCAATCCAAAGAATCCTAAGAAACCACGCTACATGAAGGATGCGTTAAATATTAGATGCTACAACTGCAAGGAGATTGGACATTATGTTGCACAATGTCCTCTTAGAAATGAAAAGGGAAAGAAGAAGCACCATGTAGATGTAGCAGATGTTGAAGAACATGATGAAGAGTATGTCCTTTAGCCAATAGTGTGGTTTGCATTTCAGGTTTGATGTTTCTTTATATTGATGAAGTTTAAGTAAGTGTTGTAACTAGAATATCAATCTTTAGAATTTTATTGTTGCTATTGTTATTAATTGTTTAGTAAACACCTGATTATTGTTGGTACAACTACCATTAGGTGAATGATCACATTAATAATTCACTTGTTTACAAGATAAATTGATTTCCTCTAGGAGATGCTCTTGGTTATTGACCTTGTTTCAGGCAGGTTATCTTGTAAATTCTGTGGAGGCTACCATGGAGATATTGTTGTTCTTGTTTCTTGTTCTAGGCATGTCACAGGTAATAAATCTGAGAGGGAGATATGATGATGGTTGCAGGAGGCAACATGAAGCAGACTATCCAGACATAGATTTTTACACATTCATGTAATGAAGGAGAAGAAGAGGTCAACACATGCAGAGGAAGCATATGACTCCATTGCTTCAAAGGCAGTTAAGCTTTAGATGGAGAATCCAGACTCATAGTGAGCCTGATCTCAAAGAGAGTTAGTTGCTTAGAGACTTTCATTAAAAAATGATTCATTTTCATATTCAAATTCAGATTCATATGGGAGAGACATTCTCTAGGACTGACAGACAAGAGTTTATATCAAAATCTTTAGAGACTTTGAGGAGATATGAGACCTCTTGGGAGGATTCCCTTATTTCAGTGAAGGAAGCCAATCAAAAGGATTGGGATGTGGAACTTTTACCTTGATTCCAAGACATGTACATCAATTGACAAAAAAACATTTTGTTGAGATACCTACGTGGTACAAACAAATATGGATTGGGATATGCCTCAGATGGAGATGTGAAGCTACAATATTATACAGACTTTGAATGGGCAGGGAGTGCAGTGGATCGATAGATTTTTTGCGGTTGCTGCTTCAGTTTGGGATCAATGTGATCTCATGGTTGAGTAGGAAGCAGATGATAGTGGCACTCAATACAACATAAGCAAAGCATATAACAACCAATATTCCAAGTCCTGCAACAATGTGGTTTCAAAATTTTCTTGGAGGACTTCAACCAAGACATAATGCAAAAGGGAGTTGTGAAGCTCCAGTACACATCCACAAATGAGTAGCATCGGACATACATTCTCCCAGATTGGTCATGCTGATTTGACCAAGGGAGAATGATACATTCACTCATAGGATTAGCCATGTTGATTTGGCTAGTGGTGAATGGCCCATGCACAGTCTTTCTCTTATTAGTCACACTGATTTGACTGGGAGTGGAAAGATTCAATGTGTTGAATGTTCACTCTCAATGTGAGGGAGGTGTGTTGTTTCTTCTCATGCCGGCTAACCCCTCTGGCCAAGGGTTCCCTGGATCAGTCTTGCGATTGAGGGGGTAATGCACTGTCGGACCTGATGAGAAAAGAAACATCACACACATAGTCATGAGGAATATGGGAGTAACTTCGTGGTATTGGATGAGACTATAACTATGGCCAATGGCATATTGTAGTAGCTATGTGCTACTAGCTGATTGTTGCATAGTTATAGAGACATCGACTATGATTATGGCTGATGGCATATTCTAGTAATTGTGTGTTACTAGCTGATTGCTGCATAATCATAGGCATGACTATGAATGAGAGCATATTGTAGTAGTTGTGTGCTACTAGTTGATTGATGCATAGTCATATGGATCCTAACTATGGCTGAGGGCATATTGTAGTAGCTGTGTGCTACTGGTTGATTGTTGCATAATCATGGAGGTGGTAGACTATGATTATGTACGAGGGCATATTGTAGTGGCTGTGTGCCACAAGATGATTACTGCATAATCACATAGACTATTGTATTTCATGATGATTGCAGGTGAGAGACATTGTGTCTCTGGATAGTAACTATGTGCTACTTGGAGTGGTTGTTCACCACTAGATAACAATTATGTACTACTATGGATCGACACAATCATGTTCTACTAGATGGCATTGTAGTAGCCGTGAGTTACTAGATGATTGCCATGGAGACTACCAGTTCACATTGAGAGTAGTTGAGTGCTACTTGATTGCATAGATTGTTGATTTGAGCTACCGATGGCATTGTGGCAGTAGTGTGCTACCAGTCAATTAGAGAGTAGTCAGTGGACTACTATATGAAGACATTATGAAAGATGCCTCCCTAGTTAAGAGGGAATGTTGATGTTTTGGTATATGTGGGAGGATATTTCCCTCCTAGATGACCTTTCTTAGATGCAAAGAATATTACGGAAGCAACGGATCCATTGGACAAATATTGAAATACCCTAGAAGAGAAGTCGACCCAGAAGAATAAAGTAATAATGAAAAGACACATGTCCAGAGAAGAAGTCAGCCTAGTCTAGTGGCCAGGAAGACTATAAATAGATGACTTATTGTCTCATTTGTTCACTCAGTCACACTCTCCCATCTACATAGAAGCAAGGCACAAGTTTGGAGGAAGTGACACAATAGCTGTAGCTGCACGATTTATTCTTGTTCATTCTTTTGGTATCTCTCTCATGTGTGCTACTCCTTGAGGAGGTGTGATATATTTGTATGGCATTGTTGCTGCAGCTGTGGTGGTATTTCTGGTTGAGCTAGCACTTGTGCTAGGTTTTATCTGATTGGACTTGCTTTGTGAATGGAATCTATCTAAGAAATTTTCTTCTTGTTAATTGGAATTTTCATCTTTATTTTCAACAACATGACTTGATTTAGAAAATTCATCCAATATTTGATTAGATTCTTTTTTAAAATTGGTCACTTCATTGTCTTGCATCCATATGGAACAGGGTGGGTGGGAAAATTTTTCAACAAATAAATCTTCTAACGCGTCCCAACTAGTAATTGTACTAGGCGACAATGAACAATACCATTCAAGAGCATCCCCACACAGACTTTGCAAGAATAATCTACATGTCACATTATCTTTAGTGAGATTGAAAATTTCACGTGTACATTGGAATCTAAACAAATGTTACTTTGCATCCTCCAAAGTGTTCCCAAAGAACGTAGAAATTTTTTCCATAGAAATATTGGGCATTTGGAAATTTTCTTCTGGCATATTTAAAGGGCCTCTATGTAGTCACCTTCTTCTTTGGGAAGTTGTTCCTTTTGATACATCTCTTGAAACCATTGATGATATTGATGAATAATTTGAAGGAGCATCATGACATAAATGAAATTATTTAGAGGCATCATAATATACATATTCTTGAAATTTTTGAGTCTTTTTAATGAAATTACCGGGAGTTCATTCTCCTAAATCTTCGATGCTTCTTGAGTATTGTTGAAATTATACAAAAGGTGCAACATCTTTCAATAAATCCCTTGCGTCTAGAACAAGCAACAATTTTCTTGAATCTTCTTTTCAAAACTTTGAGCCATGGAGACTCTGGTTCTTCAATCAAATCTGAAGCAAGGCCTCAAATATCTTGAAAACAAATTCTTCCCCAGTATGGTTGCCAAAAATGTTGACATTTGAATCCATCATGACTGAAACAACAACTTTACGAGGATATGAATCCTCCTGTGTTTTTAAAGAGGTGGTACTCCTCTTTGGCTAAAAGACATAACTTGAATATCTTGAATTAGGAGAATGCTAAGGCAACAAACCTTAGATCTTTATTACTTGAAATTATGAAATGATGTAGTTCTTCAATAAATTAATATAATCTTTATATGCAACAATAAATCTCTTTACAATAAGAAAAGATTGAAGGAGGGCTTCAACATCAGAACTTCTTTGTGACCATCATCACATACACAATCTTCTTAATTACATACAAATACATCCATATCTTCTTCATGAGAATTAGGAGAGAATAACTTTAGCATATCAAAGAATTTTAAAAGACTATTACTATCAAGACCAAGAAGAGAATTTGATAGGTGAATCTCAAATACCTCATATTTAAGACTCAAAGTTATAATATACAATCAAAATCAACCCCGAGGCAATTCTTTGTGGAGTTTATTCATGAAAGATGTTATTCATTACAAAATTTTTGACAATCAAGTATATGGATGCAAATACTCCATGATCACATAAGAAAAGTCTTTATAATAATACAAGAAGAACACTCAATAACTCAACCTTGTGCCCAATTCAGAGACTCAAGCATAAAGCTATGAGAAATGGTGTAGAAGAATAGAAAGAGTAGAGAAGATGGAAATTTATTTTCTTTGATCAGAAGCTTGGCTGTGTATTCATGGCTGTACCTTCTTCTTCCTTTGATTTTCTTCCCTGCCCCTTTGATAATTCTGATTGTGGAACCTTTGATGGAGCCCTTCTTCTCTTTTTAAAATGAGATCTTTTGACTACTTGAGTAGTTAGAGCTTTTCCTCTCTTGAATTTCTTGTACAATTCTTTTCTTGTTGTATCCTCTTTAATTAAAGCCTCATTAAATCTTAAGTAATGAAATTACATCATAAATATAAGCATATTCTAAATGGGTCCTTTTCCTTTTATAATAATTTTTTTTAAATAAACTTTTATTTTTCAAAAAATTAATTAATTTCCATTTAAAGGAGGGGAACTGTGATTTAATTTTATGGAGGTGATGATCAAATTTTTATCCATGGAAAACATTTTGGATGTGATCTTCGACGTCTTATCTTTCCAATGATATAAAGTTTTTCACACATGCCCATTAAAAATTAAGCTGATTGATATTTTAATTTATGGGAAAAATATAACAACTATAAGCCCTTGAAACCTATACCATCATCTTCTTCATCAAAATACTTTTCCAATGGTATAAATTTTGTGTGATTCCGACACTCGGAGCTCAAGTTATGGCTTCTAGAAGATTATGACTCAACAACCGTTGATCAAATGTGATGGAAAAATCTCAACCATTGGATTGAATTCGTGATCCTTCTTATGAATTCGAGCTTTTCTTCAAAAAGAACAACACCACATGCATTGGGACTTTTAAATCTTCAATATTTATAATACTAAGTGGGTAATATACTTAGTAAGAAATAAAGGAGGATTATCGAGAACCATGCGTCGACCCCTTAGAAGATTAATTAAATGATGTTACCTGCCAAATCAACCACCAATCTGCCTAGTCAGCATTGATGAGTCACCCATCCACTTCCATGTGTCACAAATTGATTAGCTACCACATGTCACATTTCCATAGGTTACCACATGTCTCCAATAATATCACGACATATGTCACTCTGTGTATGATGCCACATATCACATTAATTAGCTTCCATGTCATCCAATCTTGGGCTACCACTTGTCATTATATGAGTCAATGTTGGATCTTCCATGTGGCATCCTTTCATAAGTTAATTACATTCTCTACGACCCAACAAATATGCTACATATCACATTAATTAGCTTCCATGTCATCCAATCTTGGGCTACCACTTGTCATTATATGAGTGGATGTTGGGTCTTTCATGTGGCATACTTTCATAAGCTAATTACATTCTCTATGACCCAACAAATATGCTTCCACATATCACATTAATTAGCTTCCATGCCATCCAATCTTGGGCTACCACTTTGTTGGACAATCAAGAGGGGAGGGGGGGTGAATCAATTGTTACTGTGCTTAAACAATTATAACCATTTTAATCTCATTACAAAACACTCAATGATGATCACAATAATTCAATGAAGTAAGCAATAGAGTATTCACCATCAATCACACACATGAAACACACAGAGATAGATATTCTCGAGGAAACTCATAAAGGGAGAAATCCTCTTCTTCTTGATATGATAAGTAATCTTTATTTCTTGTACATTATCATTCTTATGAGCACCAACTCCTTTTGAGGCTACCACCTCTGTTTTACAAGCAACAACTTGTTGAGAGCACCAAATCTCTGGTTTCTCTAGCACCCACTAGAAGGAAGCATCAACTCCCTTTGTGTTCCAGCACCAAGTGGATGGAAGCACCAACTTCCAGTCACACAGACACCGACCTATACAAGCTGCAACTTGCTGAGAGCACCAACTCTCTTGATTCTCTAGCACCCACTAGAAGGAAGCACCAAATCCCTAAGTGTTCCAGCACCAACTGGATGGAAGCACCAACTTCCAGTCACACAGGAACCAACCTATATAACATAGAACAATGGTTCTCCCTTTCACCACCCTACCTCCCTGGTTTTTCTGGCTGCAACCAGATGGAAGCTACAAGTCCCTGTGTTCAAGCACCCACTTGAAACTCTGAGGACAACATTCCTCCCTAGCAACACTCTACCACCTTGAGATATAAATATTTGCTTGTTGAAAGTTATTACAGTGATAAAATATTTATCAATGGCTTACCAGTCACATCACTGTTTTGCTACACTGCTTTGCTATGCCTGCATCAATGTCTTCCTACTTGCATCCCCTTGCACTTTCTGTTCTTCTGTGTTTTATCCTCTGTAGAATTTCTATGCTCTGCTCTTTTTCCTCCTACGCAACATCAAATTTTGTTCAACTTCTCTTTTGTTTTTATGCTCTATGCTACCTTTGCATGCCGTTTGCTGCGCCTCTTAACTCAACTTCAGATTGAGCTCACAATCTCCTTCTACCCACATGCCTAGATATCGGAGAAGCTCACTCTCTTCTATATTCTGCATGTCTTTCTCATGCCAAGTCCTCTGCCAGATCATCCTGACAACTCTTCGTATTCTCTATGGTTATACCCAGTCTGTTCATCATGAATGGTCGTTATGCTGGGATTCTTTGGCTTCTCTGGCAGTTACAATCTTTGATACTTTTCCATCTGTCAATTGTCTCTATGATTAATCTTCATACCACTGGAAGTTACCTCGAGACTCTTCAGCTCCTCTGGCGATCACCCTAAATCCTCTTCGAATTCTTTGGCAGAAACAATCAGTCATTTCTGGCAGTTATAGAGAAAACTTTCGCGCGCTCATTCCGTTGGTGCCTTTTCCCTTCCTGAGAAAACTACACTGTGGGCGCTAGATTTTCTGGCTAAGCCCTTTCCTTCCACATGACCACGAACTGTGATCAGACGCCTATCAATAAGGCGTTTCACAACTCGACTTTCTCTGATGTGGAGCCTAGCGACATGCTAGCTCCTCCCTTAATCCTCCGACGATGTGACCTTTAGCTCTGACTTGGGGCTTAATCTTCTGGGTGCTTCGTAACTTCGCATATCAGGTAATCTGCCATGAGTCACCCCAACTCTCTTCTTGCCAGATCAACGATCCACGCTCTCCCTTTGATCGACGGCTGTGATCAAATCGTGACCTCACATGTCGGGTGTTTGAACGTGAGCCAACCCTGACTCTTCCAACTCCCGATTCCTGATTCAACACTCTGTGTCAGATCGACGGTCTACAACCCTCTGTGATCCAATGATCCAGATCTTATCAAGACTTCACGTTTTGCGAAGTTGGAGGACTACTCACATCCATTCTCCTGACTTTTGATTTTTCGATACCTGCTCCAAATCAACGACCCACGATCCTCGGTGATCCGAGGGCCCATATCATATTGGGACTTTGCATTTCGTGAAGTTGGAGGACTACTCACCTCCCTTCTTCCGACTTCCAATTTTCCGAAACCCACTCCAAATCAACGACCCACGACATTCCTCGATCCAATGGCTGTGATTAATATCGCGAACTCAGACTTCATGATGTCTGAGGACTGCTCAATGTAGTTCTTCCAATTCACGATTCTATGAATTTTCTTTATTGGCTACCATGTGTCCTTCCCAGATGAACAACTAGGATTGTTGCGGCTCCCAACTCCTCGGGTATTTTCCTCTTGCCTTCCAAATATTTGCGAGCATTAGATTAACGACTCACAACTCCCCATGATCTAACGGTCTAGATCAACTCGCGAACTCGGACATCGCGAGTTCCTACAAGTCTCACTTTTGAATTTTCCAGTTCTCGAGTCAGCAAAATGCTGATCTCTCACCATGTGTCTTGCCTTAATGAACGACCAGGATTCTTTTGCAACTTTGGAGTGTTGAATGACTTCTGGGCTTATCCTCCTTGCAACTCCACTAGATCTAACAGTTGCTGGTCCTTCACGCTAAGATCCAACAGATGGGATCTGTTACTCTCTTGCTCACTCATTCCTCCTGTCTGGACTCTAATCCAATGGTCTATATTATTCACAGTGCTCGATCCGATGGCCACTGTCGCTCCTCCTCCTGAGCTTATGCTTCCTCTCGACTTGGAAGAATTTCTAAGTGTCAAAGGCCTCAACCTTTGATCCTTTTGCAAGTCCTGATGACTTTGGGATTCGTCTGCATTTCTGAAAACACTATCTCTCCTGAGATTTTGCAATGAAGTTAACCTCGATCCTGGCGCACACTTGCGCTCTACATGCAACTCTGCGCTATTCCTCCTGATATTTGATTCCTTCTGCAAACTCATGGATTATAAGGAATCTTGCGCAAGCTCCTTGTGACCTTCATGATAACCTCTGGCTATCTGGAAACTCCAACTCTGTGCCCTGTGCTCATCCTCCTGAGCTTGTAGACAACAATTTCTCATGGTCTCATCATTCTCCATGCTATCATTGCTACTTTCATGTTTGCCGTCATTGCACACTCTGCCTGTAATCATGCCATCGTTGCTACTATTCTTGCCTGTAAGCGTGCCATCGTCACTGCTATTCTTGCCATCAATGACAAGCACACTCTGCCTATAAACATGCCAATAATCTCCCCCTTTGGAATTGATGGCAACCCTGAAAGACTGCAGTATTCTTCAGATCTCCAACTGTAGGAGACATACCACACCTTTTCTCCCCATTTGACATCAATGTCAAAGAAAAACATGCCCCTCCTGAGCTGTTGCAGTACTTTTCGGAGGTATCAGATATTCAACCGACACATACTCCCCCTGACAGGATGGACTCTCTTAGGTGAGAGAAGGGATGACACCCAACTTCTGACAGTTAGTAAAGATGTTTGCAATTTATTTTGTGGTTGGAATGTAATGAACCTAAACAATCTTATTGATGACCTGCTCTCTCAGAAAATGGTATTTTATGGGGATGTGCTTGGTCTTGGAATGAAATACTGGATTCTGGGACCTGTTCATCTTCAGCTTCAGCTGTGTCCTCTGTAGTATACTCAACATTGCTCACCTCTCTTACTGGGATTCCTTCATCAACCTTTTCTTGTCATAACTGAATGACCCCCCCTGTCACTTTTCTCTCGCTGCTTCTGACTATTCTCCCCCTTTGTTTCTAAAAGGTTAGCTTTCCTTGACAATGTCTCTCCTTTTGTTATCTCTATAGGATGTCATGTATATCATTTTGTACATTAGAATGATGCTGCTGCGGATGTTGCTGTCCTACTGGAACACTGAACAATTGTAGCTTGTAGTTTTCAAACAACCCTTGGATCTGCCCATTGATTCTCATCGATCTCCAACTTTATCCAAGATGCTTCTTTACTGTACATTCATTTTTCTTCCATAATGCCTACAATCCAAGGCTTTTATGACCATATTCACCACAAGAAAAAACAATAACCGTTATGAACACTCTCATACCTCCTTTGATTCATGCATGAATGTTTCTCTTTTCTAAACTTACTTTGAGGTGTATGCGTAGCTTCTGGATGTCTTCCTTAATCTGATCTTCTAAATATTGTAGTATTGCTTTCATTCTTTGAACATGAAGAACCTGAGTCATACCTACTTTCCCTTTTTACAAATGAAGGACATGTGTCAGACTTGTCTTCACCCTTTACAAATGAAGGACTTGCATCATGTTTCTTAGGAGTACTGATTTCTTCCTTGTTGTATCCAAGACTAGATTTGTCATTTGGTGATCTCTGACTACACAAGATCTCATCCAGGGTCATGGAGCTGTTCAAGAGCTTGATTTGGGTGTTTGACTTCTCAACCTTCTTTCTAAGATTCACAATTTCTTCTTCCAACTTATGACACGATTCTTCTTCTACTTCTTCAATGGGATAAATGCTAACAAAACATTCTTTTGTTGTATCTGAGTCTTCTTCTTTACTTGCATGGGAGGATTCAATATCAACATTATTATGTGTCCTTATGCCTTTAGCCACCACTTGTCCCGAGTTTACATACTTTATCTTACAATATTTAGAAGTGACCAACACTTTACATCCTTTGTCACACATTTGACTTACACCGAGAAAATTATGTTTCAGCCCATCTACAAGCAGGACATCCTGGGCATCTCCTTTGCCATTACTCAAACTCTCCATCCCTTTACCCTTGATTTTACTTGGTTCATCATTTCCAAAGGTCATATTTCCTATTTAGCTTTTACTTATAGACATAAACTTATCCTTATCTCCAGTCATGTGCTTGGAGCATCCACTATCTATATACCGGGGGTCTTTTTGTTTTTGAGCTGAAGGTACTAGACCACATTTTTCACTTTCTTTTTCCATGTGCCGACATTTCTAGCTAAGGGTTTTATCCTTGGATCTGCTTTGTAGTTCTTCAGATGGCAGTTTGCAGCTTTGTGGCCGAAGTTATGAAAATTATAACATTCGAGATCATCGTTCAATAGGTCAAAGCGATTGGTGCAATGTTGTCGAATCATTGTCTTTTTAGTTCTATGTTGCAAGGATTGTTTATTTCTTGACTTCCTCAGTTGCATGTCTCTAAACTTAATTTGATAGTTTGCAATCTTATGACCAAAATTAGAGCAGTAAAAAAAGTAACCATGGAAGAAATTTTAGTACCTAAAGGATGGCCTTCTTATTGGCATTTGTTGCTCCATCTTATGATATCTTTGTTTTTCATCAGGGATCATCTTGTCTTTATTAGCTTCTGGTGGCAGAGTACTCACATGGTTTGATTGTCTGCTGACTTGGAACTTGATCATCTTTACTGGCTCTTTGCTTTATGGTTGTTTGCTGCTTGAACCACTTACATAGCCTAAACTAGTCTTCAACAAAGGAGATCTTTGTTTGATCAGAATGTTGTTTAGTTCTGCTGAGGCTTTAATGCTTGGAAGATTTTGGAGATACAATGGTTTAAACTTCTCCATATCTTTTCTGGGTTTTACAACCTTTTCTTCCAAGGCTTCACATCTTGCCTTCTTCTCTGATAACTGTTGTTTCAGAATGTCCTCTATTTTCTTTGCCTCTTCTAATTCCACTTTTAGCAGAGCAAAGTCTTCATCAAGTTTTTTACTGTCTTTCTCGAACTGCATCAACATTTTTTTTGCTTTTTCTTCTTAAATCTGAGTCTATCAATTTCTTCTAGGGCACTAATTAGTTCTCCTTCCAAGTCAACCATAACTTATTCATCATTGAAATCACTTCTTGTGCTTTTATTATCATAATCCTCTTTGGCCATAAGCATAAAGTCATTAACCTTATAATCACAAGTAGAGTCACTATCTGTGTCTCCTGAAGAGTCATCATTGTTTACACATAAAATTTTCTTTTTACCAAATCTCTTGGATTTGTACTCCTCTTCACCTTCAGAGTTCCAGTCCTTTATCTTGTGTGGACACTTAGATGAAAAGTGACCTATCTTTCCATAGTTAAAACATTTGAAGGGAAACTTGCCTTGGTACTTGCCTGATCCTTTCTTTTGTCTTCTCACAAATTTTGCTTCAATTTCATTAGGCTCAGAATCCTCATTCTTATCTGCTCTAAATGATGCTTCTCTAGAGGTGGGTGTGTCTTTACCTATCCTCATTTTATATGTAGTCAAAGTTCCTAGAAGTTGATCAAAAGGCAAAGCTTTTAGATCATTAAGTTCTTCTATAGCAGAGACCTTTGGGTTGAACCTATCTGGCAGAGGTCTCAAAAATTTCTAAACTAACGAGGCTTCCTCAATTTTTTCACCAGGTCCTTTCATTGCATTTACTAGTTCTTGAACTCTCAGAAAGTACTTCCCAACAGTTTCATCCTCTTTCATCTTTATCTTTTCAAATTGTAACATGTAGTTTTGAAGCTTGGCATCCTTTACCTTCTCATTACCTTCATAACTGCTAATGAGTTTGTCCCACATTGCTTTGGCAGATTCTAAGTGCATAAATTTTACAAATTCTGCTTCTGCAAGCCCACTCAGAATATCATTCATAGCCTTAGCGTTGAAGCTGAATTCTAGCTTATCATCCTTAGAAGCTAGTACCACTAGCTTTACATAACCAGTCTCTACCACATCCCATACATCTTCACCTAAAGACATTATGTAGGTTCTCATCCTAACTTTCCAGAAGACAAAGTTTGTTCCATTGAATAGGGGGGCCTTATTGGTTGAAGTTCCTTCATGTCTAGTCATGTTTAAGCTCTAGGGTCTACCCTTAAATAAAGGCAACTCACTATGATACCAATTGTTGGATAACTGAGAGGGGGGCGAGGGTGAATCAATTGTTATTGTGCTTAAACAATTATAACCATTTTAATCTCATTACAAAACACTTAATGATGATCACAATAATTCAGTGAAGTAAGCAATAGAGTATTCACCATCAATCACACACATGAAACACATAGAGACAGATATTCTCGAGGAAACCCATAAAGGGAGAAAACCTCTTCTTCTTGATATGATAAGTAATCTTTATTTTTTGTACATTATCATTATTATGAGCACCAACTCCTTTTGAGGATACCACCTCTATTTTACAAGCAACAACTTGCTGAGAGCACCAACTCTCTAGTTTCTCTAGCACCCACTAGAAGGAAGCATCAAATCCCTTTGTGTCCCAGCACCAACTGGATGGAAGCACCGACTTCTAGTCACACAGGCACCAACCTGTACAAGCTGCAACTTGCTGAGAGCACCAACTCTCTTGATTCTCTAGCACCCACTAGAAGGAAGCACCAACTCCCTGAGTGTTCCAACACCAACTGGATGGAAGCACCAACTTCCAGTCACACATGCACCAATCTATATAACAGAGAACATTGGTTCTCCCTTTCACCACTCTACCTCCCTGGTTTTTTTGGCTGCAACCAGATGGAAGCTACAAGTCCCTGTGTTCAAGCACCCAATTGAAACTATGAGGACAACAATCATCCCTAGCACCACCCTGAGATATAAATCTTTGCTTGATGAGAGTTATTATAGTGATACAAGATTTATCAATGGCTTACCAGTCACATCACTATTTTTCTACACTACTCTGCTCTGCCTGCATCAGTGTCTTCCTGCTTGCATCCCCTTGCACTTTCTGTTTTTCTGCGTTTTATCCTCTGTAGCATTTCTATGCTCTGCTATTTTTCCTCCTGTGCAACATCACATTTTGTTCAACTTCTCTTCTGTTTTTAGGCTCTCTTCTACCTCTGCGTGCTGTTTGCTGCGCCTCTCAACTCAACTTCAGATTGAGCTCACAGTCTCCTTCTACCCACATGCCTAGCTATCGAAGAAGCTCACACTCTTCTCTGTTCTGCATGTATTTATCATGCGAATTCCTCTGCCAGATCATCCTGGCAACTCTTCATATTCTCTGTAGTTATACCTAGTCTGTTCATCATGAATGGTTGTTATGCTGGGATTCTTTTACTTCTTTGGCACTTACAGTCTTCAATACTTTTCCATCTGTCAATTGTCTCTATGATTAATATTCATACCACTGGCAGTTACCTCGAGACTCTTCAGCTCCTTTGGCGATCACCCTGAAGCCTCTTTGAATTATCTGGCAGAAACAATCAGTCATTTCTGACATTTACGGAGAAAACCTCTGCACGCTCATCCCTTTGGCGCCTTTTCCCTTCCTGAGACAACTACACAACGGGCGCTAAATTGTCTAGCTAAGCCCCTTCCTTCCACATGACCACAAACTGTGATCAAACACTTATCAAAAAGGCGTTTCGCAACTCGACTATCTCCGATGTGGAGCCTAGCCACATGCTAGCTCCTCCCTTAATCCTTCGACGATGTGACCTCCAGATCTGACCCAAGGATTAATCTCCTAGGTGCTTCGTAACTTCTCGTATCGGGTAATCTGCCACGAGTCACCCCGACTCTCTGCTTGCCAGATCAATGGTCCAGGCTCTCCCTTTGATTGATGACTGTGATCAAATCGCGACCTCATGTGTCGGGTGTTTGAACGTGAGCCAACCCTGACTCTTCCAACTCTCGGTTCCCGATTCAACGCTCTGTATTAGATCGACGACCCACAACCCTCTGTGATCCAATGATCTAGATCTTATCGGGACTTTGCGTTTAACGAAGTTGGAAGAATACTCACCTCCCTTCTCTAGACTTCCAATTTTCCAAAACCTGCTCCAGATCAACGACCCGTGATCCTCGATGATCCGACGACCCATATCATATCGGGACTTCACATTTCATGAAGTTGGAAGACTACTCACCTCCCTTCTTTCGACTTCCGATTTTCTGAAACCCACTCCAAATCAACGACCCACAACATTCCTCGATCCAACAATTGTGATCAATATCATGAACTCGGACTTCGCGATGTCTGAGGACTGCTCGACGCAGTTCTTTCGATTCACGATTCTGTGAATTTGCTTTATCGGCTGCCACATGTCCTTCCCAGATGAACGGCTAGGATTTCTATGGCTCCCATCTCCTCAGGTATTTTCCTCCTACCTTCTCGATATTTGCGAGCGTCAGATCAACGACTCAAAACTCCCCATGATCTAATGGTCTAGATCAACTCATGAAATCAGACATCACGAGTTCCTATAACTCTCACCTTTGAATTTTTCAGTTCGCGACTCAGTGAAATGCTGATTTCTTGCCACATGTCCTAAATTAATGGACGACCAGGATTCCTTCGCAGCTTTGGAGTGTTGAATGACTTCTAGGCTTATCCTCCTTGTAACTCCACTGGATCTAACGGTTACTGGTCCTTTTCACTAAGATCCAACAGATGGGATCTGTTATTCTCTTGCACACTCGTTCCTCCTGTCTGGACTCTGATCCAACGATTCAGATTCTTCACAGTGCTCAATCCGACGGCCACTATCGCTCCTCCTCGTGAGATTACGCTTCCTCCTGACTTGGAAGAATTTCTAAGTGTCAAAGGCCTAGACCTTTGATCCTTCTGCGAGTCCTAATGACTTTGGGACTCGTCTGCGTTTCTGAAAATGCTATCTCTCCTAAGCTTTGGCAATGAATTTAACCTTGGTCTTGGCACACACTTGTGCTCTGCGTGCTATTCCTCTAGAGCTTTGATTCCTTATGCAAACTCACATATTCTAAGGAATACTGCGCATGCTCCTTGCGGCCTTCATGATAACCTATGGCTATCTGGAAACTTCAACTCTGTGCCTTGTGCTCGTCCTCCTGAGCTTGTAGACAACAATTTCTCATGGTCTCGTCATTCCCGATGCTATCATTGCTAGTTTCCTGTTTTCTGTCATTGTACACTCTACATGTAATCATGCCATCGTTGCTGCTGTTCTTGCATGTAAGAATTCCATCGTCGTTGCTGTTCTTGCCATCAATGACAAACACACTCTTCCTATAAACATGCCAACACACTTGTCATTATATGAGTGGATGTTGGATTTGCCATGTGGCATCTTTTCATAAGTTAATTACATTCTCTATGACCCAAAAAATGCTTCATTATATGAGCAGATGTTGGATCTTCCATGTGGCATCCTTTCATAAGTTAATTACATTCTCTATGACCCAACAAATGCTTTCCACATGGCATAATATGGATGGTTTATAATAAAACAATTGAAAAAAAAACATTAAAGGAAAAGAGTTAAGTGTGGGAGGAGGGTGGAATGAGACATATGTCACTTCATGTATGCTGCCACATATCGTATTAATTAGCTTCCATGTCATCTAATCTTGGGCTACCACTTGTCATTATATGAGTGGATGTTGGATCTGCCATATGGCATCCTTTCATAAGTTAATTACATTCTCTATGAACCAACAAATGCTTGCCACATGGCATAATATGGATGGTTTATAATAAAATAATTGAAAAAAAATATTACAGGAAAAGAGTTAAGTGGGGGAGGAGGGTGGAACGAGAATGGCATAATATGGATGGTTTATAATAAAATAATTGAAAAAAATTATTAAAGGAAAAGAGTTAAGTGTGGGAGGAGGGTGGAAGGAGAAAGGGGGAAGGGTAGAAATGTAGGTGACAGAGGTATGTGTATGAATGCTTGCCACATGACATAATGTGGATGGCTTATAATAAAATAATTGAAAAAAAAAATTAAAGCAAAATAGTTAAGTGTGGGAGGAGGGTGGAACAAGAATGGCATAATATGGATGGTTTATAATAAAATAATTGAAAAAAATATATTAAAGAAGTGTGGAAGGAGGGTGGAACGAGAAAGGGGGAAGGGAAGAAATGTAGGTGGTAGAGGTATGTGTATGTTGCCACATGTCACATTAATTAGATGCCATGTCATCCAATCTTGGTGTTTGGGCTTCAAAACGTCATACAAATATCACTCATTACCATACATTTTTCACCTATGCTTCCATTATATCACTCATTATTCACCACCATGTCACTTCATTTTCCCTATTGTTCACCATTAATGGGTCTCATTTATAT